>CAUYQG010082872.1:0-22368 GCA_963574415.1 Tarsius wallacei
AGAGCCAGTACAGAGATTTCTTTTAGAAAACTAGTCATCACTAGTGGCACATTTTTTTTTTTTTTGAGTTGGAGTCTCACTCTGTCGCCCAGACTGGAGTGCAGTGGCCGCTCCCGGCCACCGCAGCCTCGACCTGCTGGGCTCCAGCAATCCTTCCGCCTCGGCCTTCCAAGTAGCTGGAATTACAGGTGCGTGCTACCACGCCCGGCTAATTTTTGATTTATTGTAGAGATGAGGTCTCACCAAGTTGCCCAGGCAGGTCTTGAACCCGCGGCTCAGGCAATCCACTCACCTCAGCCTCCCAAGGCGCAGGATTACAGGCTGAGCCACCGAGCCCGGCTAGTAGCACATTTCAGTGACACAGAATGGGTTGCAAAATTTGCTTACTTGTGTGACATATTTAGCCCATTCAACAAACTCAATCTGTCACTTCAGGGGAGAATGACAACTGTATTTGAGTCAGCAGATAAAGTGGCTACATTTTTGACGTGTTTCAGACATTAGCAGAGATTTTGAAAGAGATTGAGTCTGGGTCTTCTTTCTCCCAGCTGGTGCATGATCACCTATCTCAGCTTTCAAAAGATTTTGAGCATTACTTCCCGACCACAAAATATCCCTGAACTGGGAAGGAATGGATGCATGAGTCATTTGTGAATAAGCCAGGTGAATCAACTTTGTCCACACTAGAAGAGGATCATGGCTTAAGATTGCAAATGATGGTGGCCTTAAAAGTATGTTTGAGACAACTTCAAATCTCTTTAGGTTCTGGACTAAAGTCAATGTGGAATATCCTGAGATTGCTACAAAAGCACTGAAAAGCCTGTTTCCATTTCCAACATCCTATCTTTATGAAGCAGGGTTTTCTGCAGTGACAGCAAACAAAAAGACATTATGGAGTAGACATAAGCAACACACTTTGGGTGTCACTGTCTCCCATCACCCCCAGATGGGCCCATCTAGTTGCAGGAAAGCAAGCTCAGGGTTCCCACTAATTCTGCATTATGGTGAGTTGTATAATTATTTCATTATATATTACAATGTAATGATAATAGAAATAAAGTGCACAATAAATGTAATGTGCTTGAATCATCCCGAAACTATCACCTCCCCCAACCCCAAGTCTGTGGAAAAACTGTCTTCCACGAAATTGGTCCCTGATGCCAAAAAGGTTGGGGATCGCTGTATTAACTGTTCTGAAGTTTAATCTATCAATGGTTTAAGAGATTCTGTGCTAAGTAGCAGTGACTTTCCAGACTGACATAAAGTCCCTCTCTCAATATTGAAGACACAGAGAAGACAAGGCAAGATGACCAAAATTTCAATTGTGTGGTACTGGCATGAAGCACTCCACCTGAAAGAGGCTCTTCTTGTGGACCAGGGCTTCCTAGGGGGCTTGAGGTGGAGGCAGACTGGAGCTGGACTGTGGGAGTAAACTCCTGGTGTAAAGGCAGAGGAGGAGAGGCGAGGTGGTGTTTGGAAAGAGAGTGAGTGGTTCAAGAGAGTAAAGCCAGATAGGTCATGTAGAAAGTCAATGGCTCGAAACAAAGGTTGGGGTCATATTAAGGAAGATGAGGAAAAAGAGGGACTAACTATCCTGAGTTCTCAACTATACAGTAGCTCATTTAATGGTCACAACTCCATAATGGAGGCTGTATGTTTATAAGACAATGCATGGCTGAAGAAACAGAATCCAGCCTGGATGGCTTAAGCCAAAGAAGGAAATATTACAGGATCCCAAGGGTAAGAGCACAACTCCTTGAATGGGCACCCACCCAGTGTCCAATCAACTGTAATGAAGGGGCCTGAGTTACACTGCACAAATATAGCTGCTAGGGCCCCCACGCATGAGTGGCTATTGGACAGAAAAAAGTTAAGAGCACATATCGTAATCCCTAGAGTAACTGCTAGAACATAATATAAAGCAGTATAGCTTAAAAACCAATGCATAAATTAGAATGGAATTATTTTAAAAATTAAAATTGAAGGAGTAAATAGGGGTATGGATAAAACATAATTGGTCACAAGTTGACAATCGAAACCAAGTGATGGATACATGGGGATTTATTATACTATTCAATCTTTATAAATGTTTAAAAATCTCCCTGTTGAAAAGTTTACACAATGTGTTTATACGGACACTAAAATGTCCCTTGGTCCTTCTATTCCAGTCATTATATATGCTTTACTGGATTAAAAACAGCTTTTGAATTACTCTCCATGCAATAAAAGCAAAACCACCCAGACCCATTAAGTAGCAAATTTCAGACTCGGTAAGCATCACTGTCACTATTTCAGTGGATTACAAATCCTGATGCCTGGAACCTTTTCTGGCAATTTTGATTTAGTAGGTCTGGAGGGGGATTTAGGTATCTTTCTTTCTCACATGCTTCCAGTGACAATGGTGCATGTCAGCTTTAAGGGCTAGATTGTGGACTGTCATGTGCAAGCTGCCCCTTTCATTCCTGTCCTTGGCTTGGTTACCTCTCTGGAGGCAGTGTGATAATGTGGCATTTTAAGCACAGTCTTAACTACATAAAGGCATTACGAGGCATTCTGCCATTTATTCTCATCTCGTGACCCCAGCACAGTGTCTTTTTCTTGGGCAGTTGATTTATAGCAGAGCCCGTTACCATCTTAATTGCTTTAATTTCAAAACATAAATCTCATGAGTGTTTTTCCCCTTTTTAACCCACTCAGCCTCCATGTTGTTAAGTCTGTTGCTATGAGTGCTCTCTTCTTCCTCCTTCACCAGGGACAGCACCATGGGCGAGTGACCTGTGTGGCCACACAGGACCCCTGCTTGGCAGGGGCTCACACTTGGTTTAGTGCCTTCTGTCACTGTCCTGACATTCTTCATTTTACCTTTGAACATGTATTCTGTAAGTAAAGTCTGAGGGGACAATGGAATGGGGACAGGAGCGGTGAGATACATGTGCCCATTCATGTGCTCCCTACATGCACAGAATTCCAGTGGGCCCAGGATGAGCTGGAGTTCAGAGAGATTCAAAGTGAGTATGAGATAAGCATCTCATGGCGACAACTCAGTAAAGGGGGTCCTGAGGCCTTTCTGTATTAGAAGCAAGTGTAGTACAAATGGAAAGCACAGCCTCTTGGGGCTAGGAGCACAGCCTCTTGGGGCTAGGAGCCCCAAGAGGCTGTGCTTTCCATTTGTACTACACTTGCTTCGAATACAGAAGGGAGGTGACAGCATCCTAAGAAACATGAATAATCTAGGAGTCCTATCATAGCCTTTCTTACTCATGTAATGTTCCTGTGTTAACCCAGCACATATGCTGACAATTATGACACAGAAGAAAAGGAAAGCATAGGGCAGCCCATTGTTCCTTCGTAAGCTGAAGGTGTAGAGTGTTGGTAAAATGTGCAAGAAGTGAAAACAGTTGAGCTAGTTTTGTGTGGTCTTTTCACTGTTGTGTTAAGAATAAAATACACATACATACATAAAGTATAAAATAAAAATTGTGTGATTTTGGTGATTTTCATGAGTTAAATGCTCTTACATTTTCATTTAAAAACTGGAATTGCACAATATAAATAGTAAAATGCATGCTAGTAATTTAACATTTTAATTTTTCTTTACTTAAAGCAGCATTAAGTGGCAAATAAAAACACACCATAAGAAGTTGTGAGAGACACCACGGAAGAAAGGGAAAACATTGTTCTAGTACTTGCTTTTTTTTTTTTTGAGTAGGAGTCTCACTCTTGCCAGGCTGGAGTGCAGTGGCATGTCTTAACCACCGTAGTCTCGACCCGCTGGGCTCAGGTTATCCTTCCACCTCAGCCTTCCAAGTAGCTGGAACCACAGGCATATGCCACCATACCCGGCTGACTTTTTGATTGTAGAAATGAGTCTCATCATGTTGCTCAGGCTGGTCTCAAACCCCTGAGCTCAGGCAATCCTCTCGCCTCGGCCTCCCAAAGTGCTGGGATTACAGGCGTGAGCCACTGCGCCTGGCTGTTTTCCTGAATTTTGAAGAGGCCACGTCTTCATCTTATGCTGGATCTGCATGTCATGGAGCCAGCCCTGCTTTTCATGCTCTGCTCCTTCCGAGTAGGGTCCTGAGCCTCTCCTCATCAGAAGCCCTTTCCACTGACAGCCTTTTGAGTACTCCCACTCAATTGCCCCTGGTGTGAGGGCACTGCTGTTCTCCTGGTTCCTTTGCTATTCCTCTGTGGAACCTGGATATGGACCAGGACTGACTTAGAAATCCTGTGACTCAGGGGCTCCACAAGAACTAAGAAGGGCTCTCTGCCACCATGAAAGATGACTTGACTCTCAATTTCCTTCCAGCCTTGCCTTGCCTTGGAGAAGCAGTCAAATGCTAGAGACTCCAATCTGGTGCTGTGGATTCCTCCTTTGATCAGTTCTGGCTAGAAAAACACTTCTGGAAGACTGAACTCCAGCTATTGTCCTTGACAGCTTGGTCCCTCTATCCTTTTCTGCCTCCATGAACTATTACATTTATAAATGCCTGAAGTATAATAATCTAAGCAATTGAGAGGGCCAAAATATCTCCTAAAACAGGGAAGATTTCACATAGGCATGTCATATTTAAAACATGCCAAAAAGGTTTAAATGGCCACACTGAGTTGTATTGGTTAGTTTGGGGACCACAAAGGTAAGAGGTGTCACTATTTTAAAGCAAACTGAGTAAGCTATTAACATGAAGTTCAATTTATGCTCCCAAAGACTTTCCAGCACTAATATTTCAAAACTTTGAACTACAAAAGTGGGGAAGCAGTCAGTCAGCTTGCCCCGATCCTTAAAGAGCAACTCTTCACCCTGGTTTTCCTCAGGGGCTGTGGAAAGCTGCAGGGGACGGGAGGACTGAAGCCTCTTTTTCATGAATATCTATCACCATTGTGATCAATCAAAACATAAATCTTAAAATTTCATAAATACTGAAATTAATGATTCAGAACAAAAGTGCAGATGGAGTATTCTGGGGACTACTTTTAGTTCCCCATGGGTATTGGAAAAGGAAGCCCTGGGTTGATGAACAGGTAGAGACTGCGCAAAGGAAGGAAGCCTGGCCAGTCACTGTGGTAGCGGAGTTGGGAAAGATTGAACTGGATGGGACTGAAGTGTGCAGATGGTACGGGCCCCTGCACCTCCTTCCTCAGAACTCTTCATTCTCTAACCTTCGGGATTTCTGTACCAAACTGCAGCCACCCAGGGTCCTCAGTGTTAAGGAGTGAGTGACTCCTGACATTCCCTGCTGGGAGGGAGAGTGAAGGTCCTGTTTCTGCCCACTGTCAGGGCCGCAGGGGGGAAAACAAATGTTCCTAATTGAAAATCTGAGCAACCTTCTCTATAGGAATTCAATTAGATGATAGCAGGTATTCAGAATTATCTTGTGTCAAATAGGCACATGTGGGCAAGTTAGATGTCTAGAACCCCAATCTGTCAATGGTAAAATAATTTCTGAACGGCAGGCAACTTTGCTCTAAAGAGACTCTTAGAACCCACCTAGTCCTAGAGATAAGAAGGATGCTCCTTGTCCTAAGGATGGCGAGGGACCACACAGGGCAGAGCTCAACAACTCAGAGCTATGCACAGGCAGGCAGAGCAGGAGGAAAGTTTTTGTTAACAGTGACTGGCATCATCAGAACTCTTTATGAAGAGTCCTGCAAAGCATGTTTGGGAGTTTGTTTTTAAATGGCTAGAAAAAAAGCATGGCAGAAGTATGCCTCCTCTTAAAAACATAAATGAGATAATTTTAGCAAATGTCCAAACACAACAACACAAAACTAGAAGCAAGAAACTTCACAGGAAACTGATGAGGAAGACAAATTTTATAGGAAACTGAAAAACAAATGAGCAGAGCGAGGTATGTTTGTGGAAAAGGACATAAAGAACACAAAATATATCTTCAAGAGTTCTCATGAACATTATGACCTATCAAATATTATCTAACAACAAAAATGAACTCATCTGAGGAGCAGCAGCATGAAAATATTCTATTGCTGTCCAACAGAATTCGATGGAAATGTTCCATATCTTTGTGCTAATATAGAGTCTACCAGCCACACAAATACTCAAAATGTGGCTAATGCAATGTGGGAAATACATTTTTAATATAATTTTAATAGCCACGTGACTAGTGGCTCCTGATTGAATGATGCAGTTCTAATGCCTCAGGGGTCAAAATCAGTGGTTTCTTTCAGGGACTTCTCTAATCATTGCTAAAGGACTCAGGTGTGGGAAAAAGAAAGCTCTCAACAGATTTGCCCACTTAAACAAAATCCAAAATTCCTCACTGCTTCTGGAGGCAAGGGACAGCATGATCCGCTGTGAGGGGTATGAGGGAAGGACTCTCGGGAACACCTCGGTATGTGCTTCCAACTCCAGCTAATGTCAGTGGGAGGAAAAGGTCTAGGATTTTGGTCATTCACATGGGAAGAGGCCTACAGTTCCACACAGGGAATCTGAGGTTGGGGCTTCCCTGGGCCATCTGGGAATGGACATTGCCATAGCAGAGCTGGAGATCAGGTGCTCATTTCCGGATGGGGTTTCCAGAGCCAGAGGAGGACTTAGAAGTGTTGGCACATGAGGGCCTTTCTGGCCACCTGCAGGCTGCATGGGCCCTTTCTTTTTTGGGATTAAGGGCTTGTTCTTGCTCTTAAACAGTTTGCTGGGATCCAGTTTATTCACAAAGGAGTCGCTTTCTTCTGTAAGCAGGTTTGTGTTGTAGGTGATGGGTTTATACATGTTGAACCATTGCTTGGCATGTGGGCTGATGCCATAGCTGGTGAAGGCATACTGCCACTGGGACAGGCCCAGGTGGGTGATGAGCAGGCGATAATAGGTGGTAAAGGTATCTGTGAGAAAACGCCAGTATAATGCACGGTCCAGGAACCAGATCTCAGTGTCTTGAGCTAATGTTGATTTTCCACTTTTGTAGACCAGGCAAACTTTTCCATTCCCATTGCATGAATCCAGCTCAAATATCACACTGCAAGAGTCAAAGTGAGTCTTCTCTGGCTGGTCCTCACTAGCTTCCTGTGCATCATCCTCCAGGTCTGCCAGAGTCGGTGCATGAGGAAATGAATACATGGAAGACTGATTGAGCTGAGTCAGCTTTGAGATACTGTTGATTGCCATGCTTCCCAGTGGAATGATGTGCTCATCCAGCTTCACACGCCATGTCTTGTGGAAGCCATTGGTCATCAGGTAAAAGTTCTTCACATCCTCAGGCATCACACAGTTATTCTTTTGTTCCCATGAAGAAATCATATAACGTTCAGCAGGTGCCTTTTCTATGATGGTCACCTCTGTCACACCTGGGGAAGATTCCAGGATGCAGGTGATGCCCAGGGTCAGCTTCTCCAGGTACAGCTTGCTACAGCCCAGCGGCGGGGGCGACGCCTCCTCCTCCATGTCTCGGGTCCCGGCTCCGCGTGTGGCCCGGGGAGCCTAAGTGATTTTTCCCGAGTACCAAGTGACATGTCTCTGGTCTCAGTAATCAGCATCTGAGATAATTTCTGTGTTTCAGTTACATTGCTCTGTTTGTCCTCAGGATTTGTATTAACCAAACGGTAGGGCAGAGAAGGCCAAGTAAGGACCAGAGGAAGCTTCATCTGAAATAGACTTCCCAACTTAGGATGGGCATTATGGGTTGGTCACAGCCTGATTGGGGGTGGGGGAAAGCAGAACAAGTTCAAGATAAACTAAACAGAACACTTCATCATTCTTTGGATGATGCGTTGTTTATGTTTTCCTAGTATTATGTCCATGTTTAGAACTCCTATCCATGAGGTATCTTCTTAATTACCTCTTTAGAATCAAACCAGTGTGTTAGGTCTGTTCCTGAGCTTTGTATTTAACATAGACTGAAGGCTAATTATTTTTATTTCAATCTTCCCAAAAATGTCTGAATTGTAGCATCTGGACTTTTTACATCTGCTAAGTGAATAAAAGCATTTTTCCCAAATAGTCTGAAAATTTGATTTCATTGAATAGTGAAAATATAAAAAGGATATCTTAAAGCCTAATCTGTCAACCTCTGTGGAAAATAGTGTGACGATTCCTAAAAGATCTAAAAATTGACCTTCCGTACGACCCAGCAATCCCCCTTCCGGGAATATACCCAGAAGAACTCAAATCACTCTATGAAAAAGATACCCTCATATGCATATTTCTTGCAGCATTATTCATAATAGCAGAAACATGGAACCAGAAATGCTGCCTAGCAAAAGTGGACTGGATTTTTAAAATGTGGTACATATACATGATGGAATATTGCGAAGCCATACAGAAGGACAAAATTATGAACTTTGCACCAACTTGGGTGGATTCAGAGTCTAGAAATAAACAAAGTGGTCTATCACAGAAACAAAGAACTGAGTACCACATGTTCTCACTCCTAAGTGGACCCTGAACAATTATCATAATACTATAAAAGAATGGGATTGACAGCAGTAGGAAACTGCCGAGGTGGGGGGACACTTCATCAGTAAGGGTACCTGATCTCAAACCAAGTGAAGTGGGGACCAAAGTGAGACCTAAACATTACCTGCACAATGACCATTTGTATACTTAACCCTGAATTGTACCCATCTTGATTTTTTTGATTTTTTATTTTTTTGAGTCGAGGTCTCACTCTGTCACCAGACTGGAGTGCAGCAGCATGCTCCTGGCCACCGCAGCCTCACCCTCCTGGGGTCTAGTGATCCTTCGGTCTCAACCTTCCAAGTGGCCAGAATTACAGGCACAGGCTACCCTGCCCAGCTAATTTTTGATTTATTGTAGAGACGAGGTCTCACCATGTTGCTCGGGTGGGTCTCGAACCTGTGGGCTCAGGTAATCCTCTCGCCTCAGCCTCCCAAACTGTTGGGATTACAGGCTGAGCCACCGAGCCTGGCCTGTACCCAACTTTAAGATAAATTTTTTTAAAAAATTGGACAGGGTGAGTTGTATAATATGTGAATTACATCTTAATAATATATTTTTAAAAAGAACAACAACAAATGTTTCTTGTTAGCAAAATGAAGGCTTAAAGCTGATACAGAGACATGGTGTGGTATGGCGTTTCAAATCTGATACATTCACATAAGTCACTTCACCAATTATCCTAAGGGATCCCCACAGAGACTGTCATGGACCAGGGAACAGTGCAGCCTCTCAGAATCCCCAGCTGAAAAACACTTCCTTGGGATTCCTGCTCTGCCATCACCATCTCGAAAATGTTAATAATTTTATTTTCAATGTTTTTGTCTAGTAAGTGAAATCCTATGGAACAATGAACATGTACCTGGGACTCGAAGATTTGGCTGAGGCCACCTCCTTGCAGCCCTGGAAAGGGTTTTCAGGACCAAGAAGTCTTTAACCATCTCTGTCCCCTGACCTGTCCAGAGCACTGTCCCTGCTCCTACCCCAGCCAGGAACCTGAGCACAGTTGGAGCAGGCTGGGCTGGACACAGGTGGCCTGTGGTGCCTCTCATTCCCCTCCAGTCCAGGCACAAATATGACATAGTAGGAAGTTCCATCCCTGGGATCTCTGACCAAGATGCACTGGACAAAGGAACAGAGAAGAGGGGAGAAGGCTGCATGATCTCCCTGCCTCCAGGACTGGACAATGAGGGATCTGCAGCTGGGGTCCTCCTGCTCACACTATCATTCTTTTCCCATTACACCTGTGAGGATGACAGAGCAGAGAGAGGTAAGACAGCTGCTGTGACAACCCTGCTCTCTGGACTGCAGGGAGGAGGACCTGGCTGCTGGGGACCACCTGCATGCTGTCACTACACCCCTATCACACCTGTGAGCGTCTGTGCTGGCCCCACAAATATCCCCATTGCCAAGGGAGATGATGCTAAATAGCAAATGTTTCAAAACATAATCACAGAGAAAGAGAAAGACCATGGAAGAAAAGAAAAAGTCACATTTCTTGGTACATTCAGAGACACATTGTCCCAGCTTTTTGAACAGAGTCCATATTTTCCTTCTGCACTGGTTCTGAAAAATCAAGCAGTCAGTTGTCAGTACCCACCAGTATTTAATCCACAGTTTAAAAAAAACTACTATTTTTTTTTCCAAACTGCCAGCTACCGGTTTGCAGAGCTTCCCTCTCATAATCCGAAAAAAAAAATCCTGGACATATACACTTGCTTAATATACACTCACATCTGTGGTGAGGACGGGGGATTGGGCTGATTGGGGAATTAGAGCAATCGAAACTTATTGGTTAAATGAGGAGCCAAAATAAAATAGCATCTCTAGCCATGACATGCTTTCAAATACATGCCCCAAATAAACAAAAGTAGATATGCAAAATGTATTATCTCATTCATTTAAAAATGAGAATCTACCTGTGAGATAGAATCTTTCACCAAGAGCAAGGAGATCCTTAGGTAATATGGATATCATGGTAACAATACTATGTCAGAGAGAACCGATCTCAGCATCCCTCATAGCGTGTTTCTTGGCAGAGTCAATGTTTTATGATAATTTGCCTTCCTATTACATCTGAATGAGACTAAGAATACACCCACACATGACTGATATCCCTTCCTCTTTTTCGAGTTTCCTCTGTGACAGGCACTCCTGAGACTTTACAGGTGACATCTTCACTATCTGGTAGACTCTTTCAATGGAGTGATACCTAGGGAATAGAAAAGAACAGCTACTACAGAACAAATGCACACATCCGTCTCCTCATCTAACACTGTTAAACACAGAGGTGCAGCGTTTTGCCATGGAATAACACTTTTAATTATATTGCATGTTTTAAAATTGCAGCTCAATATAATATAATTTTAGTGGCTCATTTCTCCTGAGGCATCAACATCATTTATCACTCCTGCTGCCATCTGGCATGTCTGAACCATCATGATCAGCAGTTTATGCGGAAATTAAAACATTCAATGGGTCTCTCTTCAATAATGCTCTGAGGTCAGGAACAATATTGCTAGTGGCAGTGAAGATGCATTTTTATCGCACACTTGAGAGGCATCCATTCGACATATTTTATAGCTTTCTGGGTTAAGACTAGCCAAGCTTTTCCTTATTTGCACTGACCTGACATGGGGGTCATTCTGTATAATAACTATCTAAGAATCATTCAGAGCAGTTTCCTCTCTGCTGTTGTGCTTATACAGCTACATTCAGAGAAAAGCTTAGTGGCAAGCAATAAAAGTTTCTCTCTCTCTCTCTCTCTCTCTCTCTCTCTCTCTCTCTCTCTCTCTCTGTGTGTGTGTGTGTGTGTGTGTGTGTGTGTGTGTGTGTGTGTGTGTCTTCCCCCTACTCCCATGTGTTTGTTTGTTGGCTTGTTTTTATTGTTTTTATTTCCTGTTAAAAAATTCAGGAACAGAAAGACATTACCAACCAGAGAAAAATCGATCTCTTTCCAACGTACTAGAAAGTTATCTCTTCAACAAACATATCTTTGCAATGTTATTTGGTGATATTCTCAGATAACTTGTAGTTTGAATTTCAATTTGAATTCCTAAGGCTGAGTGTATTAGGGGCACTTTTTACTTCATAAATTTAGTTCCCCAGTTATTGAGCTTCAGGAGAATGAGTTGCTCAAGTCAAATGGGCCAATGCCCATGCAAAGCAATTGTCTCTTCTTTGGAAAGCATCACACTGCAGACATTTCTGAGCTTAGAAGATGCTGGGTTTTTTTTCCTATCAGGAAGCTTATGACTTAAAACACAATTTGACAAAAATGATTTTTTTAGAGGCAGTAATAGTAATCCTTTCCCAAAAATGAGTGATTGCAAAAGTGAAAGAAAGACACACAAATTTCTTCTCTTGGTTATTCACCCTCTGTCTTCTGCTTTCTGTTTCCTCTGTCCAACATCACCACACAACATGCAAATTTTACACACACACACACAGGCAAATACACACACTCAGAACATCTCACCAATAAACATATGTGCATGAGTATGGAGAGCCAAATAATTAACGTGGAGGTGTCACAATCACAAATATAAAATCTCCACCAAAAAAATACAAATGTACTTTGTATATAAGAGCAAGTATTTGTATACAAGAACCAGCACTAAATTTATTGTGGCATATTTCAATGTTAGGAAAACTTCTGAGGGGAAATAAGACTCTATTAAAAAAATTATAGAAGGGATAAGGTTTGTTTTTATTATATTGGCACTAATAAACAGTCTAAAAAATAATAAATCACAAAGATTTTTCTCTTCTTTTTTTACATTTTATACTTTTGCATTTTTCATTTATATCTGTAATCTTTTAAATTTAAGTTTTATGTGAAATTTGAGGTTTAGTCCAAGGGTTTTTGTTTGTTTTGTTTGGAATTTTTTTTCTCTTAATGTTCAATTGCTATAATTTGTTGAAAAGGCAATATCTTCTCCATTGAATTAATTTTGTGGTTTTGGATGTGAAAGCCCCTAGCCAAAACTACAGTTTTGTCTAATTCTTCTTTCAGATCTGTCAATTTTTTCTTCATGAATTTAGAAAAACTATAGTTTAGTGCATAAAAATCAAGATTGCTGTATCTTCTTAAGATAAGGCTGTCTTATCAACATGTAATCTCTTTTTTTATCTCTGATAATTTTTTTTGCTCTAAAGTGTACTTTATCAGATCTTAATAAGACCACTCCTACTTTTCGGATTAATGTTTGTGTAGAATATAATTCTTTATAGTCTTTTGCCTTTAAGCAATCTAAAATTATTTTAGCCACCATATAGTTGTCTTCATTTTTAATCCATTCTGCCAATCTTTATCTTTTTATTGGTGTGCTTAGACTTTTTACAACCAGCGTAATTATTGATATCTTATAACTTGTCTGCCATTTTATTATTTGATCTCTGCATTTTTCCCTCGGTTTTTCTTCTTTTCTGGTTTTTTGTTGTTGTTATTGTTGTTGTTCCCCTGTGGGTTACTCAAACATGCTGTAATATTCTATTATTCTATTTTTATCTGTTGCCATCACTTTTTTTTATATTTTTAGTGATTAGTCTAGGGATTACCAAATACAAACATACTTTATGTCAGTTTACCAGTTTCAACATGTTACCGTTTCAAGATGAATTTAACCAGTGTTTAGCTCTCCACACTGACCCAGTCTGGAAAGACCATCACCTAGTTGCTGCAGGCAGAGAAGGAAGACAAGGCTTCACTCAGATGCAACTGAGAAGCAGTTGGCATCTCATTACTGCAAGGTTGAGATGGCAGTTGGATTCCACCTACGGCCTCTTTGGCTGTGGCCCACGCTGTGTGAAGAAGGTGCATGGCTCTTTTTATGGTGTCACCTGCAGCAGGTATAGCTAAATGTTTTCTACCCTCCTGAGCTGCCAATTTCTCATCATTTGGTTAGAGAAAACGGGCTTTTGGGAGAACCATTTTTTTTTTTTCTGTACCTATTAGTATTTATAAACTGTGGGCTTTTCTAAGATATGTATGAAGCAAGAAAAAAACAAAAGAGAATTCATTACCAGGCTGCCCTTGAATTCCAAGCTCCTTAGTCAGCCAGTCTTATAGTTTTTTTTTACTTGCTTTTCAGAGTCCTCTGATGAGTAATTTATGTATTTGATACTAATTTTTTTAGAATTAGTATGGGAAATAAAATCAAATGTACTCCATTTTATCTAGAACTGGAATTCTATGTTTAATAATCATTGAGTATTACTTCAAAATTGCAAGAAAATCAATAAATCCTTTAAAATTGGTAGATAGTTGATATGTGGTGAAACAGAGATAAGATATGGGCAACTCAAGATTCAGGCTTTCGAAAGAAATTTCCAAATGTTACATAAAAAAGGTACAGCCATATTTGTATCATGCTTTCTGAGTGCCATTTCTGATAATGATGGAACTTAGAATATCAGCAAATGAGGGTAGGTCAGGTACGTAGTATATTATAAAATTAAAACAAATAACAACAAAATTAAAACAAATTTTAAAAATGTAATTTTACTATGCTCCCCCAGAACAAGTCTCCCTTCCTTTTTCTTGAGCGTCATTGATTACACTGAATATCAAATGAAAAGTAAAATAGGTAATGACTCTGTCAAATGTGCAACAACATAGCCAGATGGCTGGTAAATTGCCAATTCAACTAATCTGAATGGATATTTTTTAAAAAACAGGAAAACAGGTTTATTGAACTAAAATATAACCTTCAGGAATTGGAAAGGTTGTATAAAATGAGCTTTTGGAGTACTTATGTGAAAATTATAATATCTTTCCCTTTACAGACTTGTTAAAAAGAAAAAAAAGACAATTATATCAGATATTATTCTAAAGAAAATATATACTTACTTAATAATCACCAGAAGTGTCCTAAGTATTACTATTTTTCCTGTACTAAATAAGTAGCTGAGACATAAAAGAATTAGGAACTGCTCAAACTAAATCAGTTCATTAGCGTGACCTCAAAATTCAATCTATCAATTACTCTGCTGCATTTCCTCTCTATAGTTAAATGCATACTCTTCAGCTTGTAATAATGGAATTAAAGAACAGGTCTGGGTTTGCCAAGAAGATTGTTGATTTTAGGTAAAGAATCAGCAGCCAAACTGATTTAATTATAAATGCATAATTTAGTCAATAGAAGTATGATATCACATATAAAAATTATAAAGTCTCAAAATATTTCAAATCAAACAGAAATCTGCCATGTGCTATTGATGGTCTTATGAGACTATATAATGAATGAGAAAAGATTTACACAAATATATTGAACTATTTGAGAACATCAAATAGAAAACTGAAATGACTAAAAGATGGAGAAGAATCTAGTAAATGGAAGACACAACACCTCAAAAAAAAATAGTTAAGAATGGCAAAGTTGAAGAAAACAAAAAAAATTTCTTTTTGGAGTAGGCGTGTAACTCTTGTCCCCCAGGCTGGAGTGCAGTGCCACTCTCACGGCCACCACAGCCTCAACCTGCTGGGCTCAAGCGATCCTTCTGCCTCAGCCTTCCAAGTAGCTGGAACTACAGGTGTACACTGCCACGCCTGGCTTATTTTTTGATTTATTGTAAAGATGAGCTCTCACCAACTTGTCCAGGTTGGTCTCAAACCCCTGAGCTCAAGCAATCTTCTCTCCTCGGCCCCCCAAAGTGCTGGGATTACAGGTTTGAGCCACCGCGCCCTGCCGAAAACATAAAATTATTATCCATGTTCTATTTGTAGACCAAATTACACTGTGATGCCATGGAGTTATAAATAGTATTTTTAAGGTCATTAAAAACATTTATAAAATCATGTTGCTGAAGACTTCTTTTTGTTACCACTATCTACAATATAAAATTAAATTGGGCAACTGAAAGATTTTTCTCCTGTTTAGGACAGATGGAAACATATTTAACTGTATCAAATTTGTGGATTGCATATGTTCAAAATTAATATGTACTGAACATTTGACCATATTGGAATATAATCTAGAATAATCTATGTCAAAATGCAGATACACCTCAATTTATGGTGAAGCTACATGCTAATAAACCCATTGAAAATACTATAAGTAGAAAACACATTTAATATACTTGACTGAGTTAACTCATTGCTTAGCCTAGCTTAACTTGAATATGCTCAGAGCATTTACATTAGCCTACAGTTAGGCAAAATCATCTAACACAAACCTGTTCTATAATAAAGTATTTAATATTTTGTATAATTTATTAGTTTGTTGAAAGTGAAAAACAATGGTGTCGCACCACTGTAAAGTCAAAAATTTGTAAGTTAAGCCATGACAAATTGGACACAGTCTGTATCCATAAGCAGTTTGCAAATGAGTTATTCATTTGCTGTCTAGCACTGAGATTTTCTTGTTATCACTGTAACTCTCAGTTCATGTCACCATAGGTGTGGTCTGATCTAGTATTTCTTACCTATACCTATTTTAATAGTGCATGAATATAATTAACATGTTATTGACGTTGTAGCTTATTTAAAACAATGCAATATTTCCAGATATAACATCATGATTATGCATTACTGAGAACTGGTTTCATCAATCTGCTCTTCAGTCACTTTGTTATCGTTTAATAGATATTATCATTCTCTTTCAAAAACTAATGTTATAGTATATATAATGTTACATTTTGAAAACTACAAAATTAACAGTGAGCTCCCTCTAGATGATCAAGGTTTGAAGAAAAATGACTGAGCTTTTGAATTTCGCTCTCTTAAGCAGATTTGGCAATCACAATAGAAATCCCAGTTGGGCAGACTATTATCCAGGTGGACTCACTGGGGAATGAACCTAGAAGGCAAGGAGCTAGAAGGAAGTTCAGGATCCCTGCAACCAAGTGCCCTAATGTAGCAGAAGACAAAACATGAGAAGTCAAATGTTCTAGGGTTGACATCAGACCAAGACATGTCACTAGAGATGAGTCTAGAACCAGAGCAAATGCAAGAATTAATTTGGAGGCAGAGAGGAAGAGGAGGAAGAGAAGGGAGAAAAAGGGAGAGGTCAGGGCATTAACCTCACAAATTATCTTATAATCACAGGTAGGTTATATGGTATATGAATAAACTGGCTTATTTCAAAGCCTTGATGTTATATTATAATTTGTGCAATTTATATAAAGCCAGATATTATAAGAAAAGCACAGATTTCCAAGTTAGATCTTGGTTATTTTTTGCATTGAAAAGTCAGTCAAATGTATGTTTAAAGCTAAAATACTCATATACATGCATACATACTCTGAAAAGGAATATTGCCTATTTAAATACTAGATAACATGGTTTTGCTTCTTCTAGGTGTTTGCATATTTCTTTTTTAAAAAGCTACAAAGAAAGAGCTAAGTAATAACACTTACATGGCTGATAGAAATTTTGGAAACTAATTCCCTAAAATAATGACTATACTATTGTAGTTAAATTTCAAAGAGTGACCTTGTTCAAGAAAATTGTCTTTATTACCATTATCATAATTGAACAGCAGTAATATTTTGTAAATTTTAATTGCTGTGATAAAAAACTCTTTATAATTATGGATAATTTACTTTACATTATTTGAATAATATTAAACATTAACACTATTTCAACTTCTTTATATGCTGATATAGAATAGTCCAAAATATTGCTATCGCTTCTTTATAATTTTATTAGCTATTTAAATGCTTGAGAATTGATTTCATAAAGGCATCAAAAATAAAAATCCTTATGTTTTTTAAGAAGAGTATATATTTCACATTATTAAGAAACATCTTAAATCTCTTTTCTGAAAAGTTTCATGCACTTAAAGCAGTGTACTCTTTCTTTTTTATTCGAGTACATATTTCTACAAATGTGTTGGTGACACTTTATACATTAAGCAATTTTTACCAAAAAGCTGTCAAAAACATGTGAGAAAATATTATCTATTGATAAATTGGGAGGTTAAAAAAAATTCCAAATTACTATTCCCAAAATATTTAACTAAATAGAATTCTTTTCAAAAACGATAGAAACATTTATAATGATATACTTGTACTCTATGCAAATATGATATCACAGAGTTTCTGATCAACAATTTTAGGGGCAATACTGTCCTATAACACATCTATTCATTTTTATACCTTTAAAGTCAACACTTGCTGACAAAAAAAGTACCAGATAATCAGAGGTCAATATTTTTGTCTCTGTGGTCTTCTTTGGAATTTACTATTTAAACTTCTCTCTCTTATAATCACACCCATTCTCTTATTGTGACATAACAGAAGTACTTTAGATGTTATAGTCAGAGGACCTAATTTGAATTTTCTTTTTTTTCAGCTTTTTGTTTTTTATTTTAAAGATGTGGGGTACAGTTCAATATTAGGTAGCTAAGTGGTCATCATACAGGTAAAGTTTGGACCTCCCTTTGTTCCCCACTTCCCCTGTTTTAGGATCAGGTACCCGTACTGATGTTATGCGCCTCCTCCCACCCCCCCACCCCCCACCGGCAGTATCCAGCTATGCCAAACCCTTTCTCATAGTATTATGGTAAATATTCATGGTTCACTTATGAATGAGAACGTGTAGTACTCTGTTCTCTATTTCTGTGATAGATCACTGAGTATTGTAGACTCTAAATTCATACAAGCTGCTGTGAAGTCCATAATTTTGTCCTTATTTATGGCTGTGTAATATTCCTTTGTGTATATGTACCACATTTTTTTTTATCCATTCCACTTTAGATGGGCTACATAGTTGGTTCCATGTTTTTGGTATTGTGAATAATGCAGCAATAAACATGTGTGTGCAGGTATCTTTTTTATAGAATGATTTGAGTTCCTTCAGGTATATTCCCAGAATGGGAGTTACTGGATTACATGGAAGGTTGATTAGTGGAGAAGCATTCGGTTTCCCCTGTATCCTCTCCAGTATCTGTTGTTTTGAGTTATTGATAATGACCATCCTGACTGTAGTTAGGTAATATCTGGTTTTAATTTGCATTTCTTTGATGATAAGTGAGGCTGAGCATTTTTTCATGTATCTGTTGGCTATTCATATATCTTCTTTTGAGAAGTGTCTATTTTGCCCACTTTTTAATAAAACCTTTTTTTTTTTTTTTTTGCATTTGGCATGTTTGCAGATCCTGGATGTTAGGCCTTTGTCAGATATACAATTGACAAATATTTTTCCCCATTCTGTGGGGTGTCTCCCCACTCTCTTGATGAGCTTTTTCTCCTTTGCAGAAGATTTTCAGTTTGATGAGGTGGCACTTGTCTATCTCATCTCTTATGACATGGGCATTGGGGTTTTGATCAGGAATTGTTTACCTATTCCAATTTCTGTAACAGCGTCTCCTGTGTTTTCTAAGATTCTTTTAGTTTGAGGTTTTACATTTAGAGTTGATTTTTGTATATGGTGATATGTTGGGGTCCTGTTTCAATATTCACATTTTCCTACTTAAGACAGGCAGTGAAGTGGATAATATATGAACAATTTTTTTGTGTGCGGGTTTTTGTTTATTTTTTTGGTTTGTTTGTCTCCTCATCCATTCCAAGCTGGCAGACTGATGTGGAACTGGGTCAATGTCATCATATTAAACAACAAAGGACACTTTCTGAAAGACGGGTACCCTAAAAGAGGGGTTCCAAGTTGCTGCCTTACGAGAGTCTCACACAATGCAAGTCCCAATTGTAACCTGACTTATTTGAGCTTCTGATGCTAGTGAGCAAGCAATGTATTTTGAGTAAAAGAAAATTAGGTCCCAGAGGCAGCTAAAGTGATAGTCGTTTACGACCTGGAGCCTGACTGGACATTTACAGTGATGGGAGGAGCACTGTGTTTGCTAAGTAGAAGTGTCAGTTCTGAATCTAGCCCCAGCATCTGCAAATGATAGCCCGGTCGATCTTGGAAACACACAAACACAAACACATTCACTCACTCCAAGATGATGATGGTAAAAGTTGTATGACCGGGGGAAAGAATCTCAACTTGACTTACCAAATGCAATAAACATTGAAAATGAAATTTTATGTCTGTTTCCCAGCAAAAGAGGTGAGTAGTCTGACTTTTATAAATGTCTAGAAACTGTACTTTTTAATTTATATTTCACAGTTTTGTTTTGTCCTTTTCCTTCTTCTGAATTAACTCATTACATCTACAGGTTCTAGGCAACAGTGAGAGTGGCATCCTGCATTTTCCCCAGCACTCCTATCCTGACCTGCTGCATCTTACTGTGTATGTATGTGTTCGATCTTACTGTGTATGTATGTGTTCAATTGTGCGTATGTGTTCAATTCTGCCCTCATCCTACCTCCTCCACTGATGCAACTCAGCTTCTCCTCCAGTGGGATGGGGGGTGGAAAACACATAGAATAGTTTTCCCTTGGAAAAGAGACTGGAAGAAGAAGGCCATACACGCTCCGGGACTGGAACTGGGGGTTATCTGTGTGATTAGGCAACTTCAAGGTCCCATGCATTCATCTGAAACAGGATATTTACATAGGGCCCGCTTCAGATGGGCAAGGGTTTTTCGCCTCACAGAGTTCTTATTTTACCGCAGAGGATATTGCCAGAGAGGGTCAGGGTAGGGCACATAAAACATGTCTGCTGAGTTTAAGGAGAACGCTGCTCATGCAGCCAGAAAAGTAATTATATGTATGATTGTGTGTGTCTGTGGGTCTGTGCATCAAATGGTGATAATTGTTTGAAGGAAAAATTAGTCTAAAAGTGGTAGATCATTCAGCAGTTTTGGCACAAGACTTTCCTAAAAGTAGGCTCTGAGACAGGTATTCTGAGCAGATGCTTTACTAACTAATTGCACTCAGGAAAAAATGCAAAAACAGTAGAGGGAGAAAGACAGAAGTCAAGGGGAAGTGACTTTAGGTAAAAACCCACTCTTCGGGTAGTTTTCTAGGAAACTGTGGGATGTAAATTCCATCCTAGGTTGTGTCATGCCTTGAAGAGCTGAAAGTTCATGCCCCTTCACCAGGTGGTTGTTGACAATGGGCTATCCCACAGCCTAGCAGGCGTGGCAGCCTCTGCGAAGTGGCTGGAGTAGCCTCAGCATAAAGTGTTTTGTCATCTCCAAAAAAGCTGGCATTTGAGCCTGTGGAGGAACCTGGGAACAGGGGCATGGAGCACATCCTCTACAGAAGTGAAATCAAGATGTGGGGGATAAATAAGGCCCTGGGAAAAAAGATCATGGTTGGGGTGCAGATGAGATTTAAATGACTATGGCGATTATTATCATCACCATCATTATCATCATCAGACTAGTCGGAGCAAATGAAGGAGAACTCTGGAGGATATGAGGGTGAACGATGAGGTTTAAAATATCTGGAAGTAAAGCTTTTAGAGTTTATCATACTCAGTGATCCATCACAGAAACAAAGAACTGAGTGCCTAATCCTAAACCAGGCAAAGTAAGGACCACTAGGAGGTCAAATTTCACCTGCACGCTGACCACTTATATACCTAATGATTGATTGTGCTCCACACCTTTAAGATAAAGTTAGTAAAAAGTGAAAAAATTATAAAAAATAAACAAAATTTACAAAGAGATAAAGCCGAGGATATGGGGGGACGATGGCTATGGTAATACATGTTATGACCAGTAATTATTATGAAAAGGATAATGGCTGTTGGACATGCCATCAAGTTTATGACTTCAGGGAGACAAGAGAAACACTGGGATACAAGTAGTAGCATCAATTAATGTGAGGTGGTGGTGACTTTCAGTATTTTGCAGTAGAACTAGTGGGTGGAAATTTGTCAAACCAGCTAGAAAGTGTCTCAGAGATCTAGACTTAATCTATCTTGTAGTCTTTTCAGAGAGAAAAAATAAAATGGGAAAGATTTGGGGTTTTAGTCAAACTGACATATAGATCTTCTTGTGTTCAACATTTCTCTATCCTATATATGAACTTTCAATATTCTCATTCTTTATTTGTTTACATGATTGTCATATCATGGCATTTTTACTTAAATTATATTTATTGACGTTTCACTAATAATTTGTAAAATACTTTTAAAATAAAACATTTTCCAAAAGAGTTACATTTGAAAGGATAGGTCAATTTATCAATTTATCAACACAGGAGCAAGATAAAGCTTATCTATCTTATGAAGACACATACATTTCATTTTAAGAAATGTTTTATCATTATTACAGTAATGTTTTTTTATTTGAAAAGTCATAGAACTGAACTTATGTGTAGAAATTATAAGGTCTCTGATTCTAAGAAGTTTGCAATTTAATTATAAGATTTATATTTTAAGTCTTTTTAGTTGTGAGAAATGTAATTGAAAAGTGTGTATGTGCTTGTGCGCGCACGTGCACTTGTGTGTGTATGTGTGTGTTTCATTCATGAGTGTTCCCAACTACATTTTTATAATGGAGAAGAATAATAAATCATGTGCTTTTACATATTATTGGAAGAAAAATATCCCTACTTCACAAACATAAGGGTTATGGTATGATTTGACTTAATTATAGTCATGAGACACTTAACACCAGGGATACATTTTTCAAAGTGTGCTGTCAGGTGATTTTGTCATGTGAGTATCGTAAAGTGAATTACACAAGTCTAGACAATATAGCCTCCGACACACCTAGGCTATATGGTACAGCCTATTGCTCCTGGGCTATAGAATGTACAATATGTGACTGTACTGATTATTATTTTTTTTCTTTTTTTTATTCAATATTTTTTATTATGATATTGTCGGGTACAGTTAAGGGTTAGGTGTACAAATATGCCTTGTTCAGGCACTCTTGTTGATAGAAAGTGTCTCCCGGTCCCCAGACAGATATTTACTACCATTGGTCTCATCACCCTACCCCTCCTCCCCTGGAGTTTCCCACCACTGTCAGTCATTTTCTTGTGGTAATACGTTGGATGATCAAGGTCTACTATATGAGTGAGAACATGTGATACTCAGTTTTTTGTTTCTATGAGAGGTCACTCAGTATTATAGACTCTAGTTCCATCCAGGTTGCTGC
>CAUYQG010082874.1:0-10478 GCA_963574415.1 Tarsius wallacei
AGACCCTGTCTGTCTTTCTAATTTAAAAAAAATTTTTTTAAAGAAACTAAGGTATGTAAACTTGCAGTTAAATAAGTTATAATAAACACAGAGATAGTAAACACTCAAAACTCATCACTCCCTAAATTTCTTACTTCCATAATCCATTTCTTGGGGTTATTTACATCTGTTGTATCTGTATGGTGGAAACGCTATACAATACTGTGTTACTGCCCAGCTCTTGCCAACTCCACATTCAGTTGTGCCATAGTTTGGCAGGTGGAAGTCAGTCATTGTGGAAGTATTTACACCAGGGAGGTCAGCAAACTGTACCCATCATGTCTTCCCCTACATCCAGAAAGTTGGATTTGGATCCTGACTCTGCCACTGACTCTGATTACTGCATCTTGGGTTAGAGGGTTAGGGTTAGGGTTAAGGTTAGGGTATCAGGATTCTCACCTCCTACAGTTTTAAGTGGTTAAATGAGTGGATTTATGACTGGCATAGGGTAAGTGTGAGCTGTGATGGTGATGAAGGCTGTGATGAGGAGGAGGAGGAGGACGGTGATTGGATAAGAGGTGCTCACGTGGTGTGCTGAATCCAGCTCATACTGGCTGATGAGTGCCTATTTGGAATGTCTCCCCTCAGCACTTTGTTCACGTTGATAGTTGGAAAATGGCCCTGGTGGGAGTATTGACACTTCAGAAATGGTCAGTCATAAACAAGAGTTTCTCCCACCCTCCCACTGGAGAGCTTGTTATTAAAAATTGACCAGAACACCACCAGGTGTATGGACTTCTCCAGGTACTAATAAGTATTCAGCAACCAGGCAGCTCACGGTGGCTAAACTGTTGGGGAGATCCTAAGAAGTGGATAGATCCAAGACTGAGATGTCCCAAAGATAGGAACCCTGGATGTAGGATCCTTACTAATATGGCGGCAATGCCCACATGACCAGAGTGCCCAATCCTATTCCTCCTAGAGCCTGGAAGGCAGCATCAATAAGGCAGGAGACTTCCTTTACAACAATTACTTGAACCTGAGGAGATCATACACTGTGGCCATTGCTGGCTATGCCCTGGCCCAGATGGACAGGCTGAAGGAAGAACACCTCAATAAATTTCTGAACACGGCCAAAGGTGAGAGGTAGCCTGGAGGGATGAAGGAAGGTGCATGCCTGGGGTTTAGGGCAGGTAATCTTGAGCTGAGATGCATGGCTTTCAGCTGAGCTGCAATAGATGGTCTTGAGCTGATCTGGGATGACTAGTCCTGAGTTGGAGAGGGATAGATGGTCCTGAGTTGGGACTGATGGATGATCCTGAGCTGGGTTTGATGGATGGTCCTGAGCTGAGCTGAGATGAATGGTCCTGAGGGGCTGGGATGGGTGGCTATGAGCTGGGCTGGGATGGATAGTCCCAAGCTGAGTTGGGATGGATGGCCCTGAGCTGAGCAGGTTGAGTGACTCTAAAATGTACCAAATCTTCAAGGTAACCCTACCAGAAAGTCTGCTGCATCCTTCATTCAGCAATTGTGTATTGAGCCTTCATTGCAAAGGGGAGAACGAGGGTGGATGGAAGAAGAGGGTGAAGCAGGAGCCAGAAACCCGAGAGCCTTGAATGTCGGCCAGGACACCTGAACCCCAAGAAATCTAGCACGCTCCTTTTCCTGAGCTTTCCATGAGCCATTTCCAGGCTGGACAGAGGTTTGTCTGTTTTGCAGATAAGAGGAGCTGGGAGGAGCCTGGTCAGCATCTCTACAACGTGGAGGCCACTTCCTACGCCCTCTTGGCCCTACTGTACCTAAAAGACTTTGATTCTGTGCCCCCCGTCGTACGTTGGCTCAATGAACAGAGATACTATGGCGGTGGCTATGGCTCCACCCAGGCAAGTGGACCCGCACATCCCTGCCTCCCATGGTCTCCCACTGGCTTCCCAGAGAAGACCCTAAGACCCAGAGAGGCAGTTCTGTCCCACAAGCCAGGGTGATGGAAGTGGAGTCGAGAAATCCATTTTTCTTAGCTGTAAACCTATCTGGAGGCACAAGACTACGTTCTAGATGCTCCAACTGTGTTTGAGGTCCCTCCTCCCTCCTGTTGTCTCAACTTCTCAGGGTGTGGGTTTTAGGGTAAGCCTCTCTCTCTCCACCTTGTGGAATCAAGACCATGTTTCCAGTTCCACCCAACTCAGTATTTTACCCCACCTCACTGGTTAGCTCCAGACAGGGTTCTCAGCTACTCCAGGGCATTCTTCAAGCCCCTCTCTCCCCCGGGTGGCTTCTAGACCCTGGTTTCGGTAACTTCGGGCTCCAATAACCTCAAGATCCAATTTGACCTCTTCTCTGGTGGGTTCTCAGTCACATTCTCGGTGTTACATTCTCAGTGTCACCTTTGGGTTCTAGATCATATGCTTAGTGTCTCCGGCCTCCTGTTTTACTCTTTTTTTCACAAGTAGGTTCTAGACACATTTTTTCGATGTCCCCAAGCCCTGGTCTAAGACTCCTCTAGACGGTTCTAGACCACATCCTTGATAGATGTTCAATCATACATCTGGACTTTCTGGTGATTTCTAGACAGCTTTGGTCTCCAAGCCCTGGTCTAAGTTTCTGTCCCCTGGAGAGTTCTAGAACATGTCCTCCGTGTCTAGTGAGCTCCAGTCTCTCCCCTGCACTCTCGGGTGGGTTTTAAGTCACCGTTTGGGTGCCCCAGCTCTGATCTGAACTTGTTTATCTCCCGGTGGATTCCAGCCACGTTCTCAGGCTCCAGCTCACCAACCTTCTCTCCCATGGGTTCTAGGCCACCTTCATGGTATTCCAAGCCTTGGCCCAATACAAAAGGGATGCTCCCGACCACAAGGAACTGAACCTGGGAGTGTCCATCAACCTGCCCAGCCGCAGCTCCAAGGTGTACCACCGCCTGCTCTGGGAGTCTGCCAGCCTCCTGCGGTCAGAAGAGGTACAGCCCCTGGCCAGGCCTTCCTCAGTCTCGCCTTCCACCCCAGCCGGGGTTTGCTGGAGGAGGAGGGAGGTCAGATGCTCCCCCCGATGCAGAAAGGCGAGTTCCCATCACGTGTTCTTCTCTCTCTACCCTTTCTGCAGACCAAGGAAAACGAGGGCTTCTCACTCATAGCTGAAGGGAAAGGCCAAGGCACCTTGACGGTAAGGAGTGGAAACCCACGCCTGCCTGGCCATGACCTCCTCCAGCCTCTCTGCCCAGGAGGGACCCTCTCCTTCCTGTCCTCAGCAGGGTAAGGTTCGTCTCCCTTGCCATGTCTCCAGGTGGTGACAATGTACCATGCCAAGGCCCAAGGCCAGCTCACCTGTAACAAGTTCAGCCTGAGGGTCACCATAAAACCAGCTCCAGAGACAGGTAAAAGGAGTGAAGGCCCTCTCTGTCGCCTTCCTCCCACCCTGTTCCAATGCCTGCCCCCTCCTGAGTCAAGACCCAGGTGTACCCCCCTCACCCCTCTGTCTTCTGTGCTTCTAGAGAAGAGACCTCAGGATGCCAAGAACAGCATGGTCCTGGGCATCTGTGCCAGGTAAGAAGCTGGGTCACTGGGGCTCATCTTGGCCATCCCTCTGTCTCTAGCAGGACTTCTTGCAGATGATATCTATGGTGTGCCACACTTTCTGAGTACGCAGTGTGCCTGGTGTCATTCTAAGGATCCCCATGAGGTGGAAAATACAGACAGTCCTTGTCTTGCGTGGCAGGGTAGACCACAGCAACAGCCATGCAAATTGAGACAGCCAAAACGAGCCTCATAATCAGTGGGGAAAATCACACCCTCCTTCCTTCCTTCCTTCCTTCCTTCCTTCCTTTTTTCTTTTCCTTTCTTTCGACCAGGTCTCACTCTGATGCCCAGGCTGCAGTGCAGTGGCACAGTCACAGCTCACTGCAGCCTCAAACTTCTGGGCTCTAGTGGTCCTCCTGCCTCAGCCTCTCGAGTTGGGACTACAGATGCGTGCCACCACATCCAGCTAATGTATTTAAGAAATTTTTGGTAGAGTCAAGGTCTTGCTTTGTGGCTCAGGCTGCGTTCACACTCCTGGCCTCAAGTGATCCTTCCGCCTCAGCCTCCCAAAGTGCTGGGATTACAGGTGTGAGCCTGGCCTCAGTTTTTCTACGAACTCATTGAAAATTCCTATACTGCCAGGAATACATATGTAGGTAAATAACAAATATAGTAAGATGAGTATTTGAATGTGTTGTACTTTAAAATACCTTGAAATTCAAGGTATTTTTGTTTTGTCCTTTGTAAGGCATGCATGGAGAGTCCTGTAGTTTCGCCAATGCCTGGTTCTTTTCTTTATATAACATAGCCGCAGAATCATACAAAATAAGGGCTGAGTTACTGGCATGGTGATTCATGCCTGTCATCCCAGCATTTTGGGAGGCTGAGGCGAGAGGATTGTTTGGATTCGATACCAGCCTGGGCAACACAGTGAGACCTCATCTCCGTAAAAATTTTTTAAAAAGCCAAGCATGGTGGTGTGTGTCTGTGGTCCCAGCTACTCAGGAGGCTGAGGCAGAAGGATTGCCTGAGCCCAGGAGGTCGAGGCTGCGGTGAGCTATGATTGAGCCACTGCACTCCAGCCTGGGAGACAGAGTGCGACTCTGACTCAAGAAAGAAAAAGATAAAGCAAAGTAAGGACTACTGGTATGCTTGTCTTCATTTTCTAGAAAAATGGAGTCACGGAGGGGTCAAAGAATGCATCACACCTTATACCGAGCTGGGATTTGAGCCCATGCGGTTGAGGCCAGAATCTGAGCTCTTAATCACTTTGGCCATTGTACCATCTTGTCTTTTATTTCCCTTGGGGAAGTGTTTCTGAAATTCAACATCCCTCCACGCTGTTATGTGGGAACCAGGAGCCTCTCAGCTGCTGACCAGACCCCCCTGTCCAGGCACAGACCCCAATGCCCTTCTTCTCGCCCTCTCCAGGTACCTGGAAAACCACGATGCTACCATGTCCATCTTGGATATCTCCATGATGACTGGCTTTGTTCCCGACATGGAGGACCTCAAGAGGGTAGGATGGGCCCAGGAGCTGTGGTCAGTGGGAAGGCGTCCGGGGTCTGTAAGAGGCTTCAGGGAGGGCGGGGTCCAGGCGGGATGGTCACGCGAGCTCTGCTCTTCCCTAGCTGAACAATGGTGTCGACCGATACATCTCTAAGTATGAGCTGGAGAAAGGCCTGTCCGAGAAGAATACCCTCATCATCTACCTGGACAAGGTAAGGCTGCATCCTCAGGCCCTGGGGGACTCCCCAGGGTGCCTTGACTCCTGTCTGACTGGCCTTTTTTTCCCTCACAGCCTTTGTCTCTAGGTCAGATTCGCCTGGGTTAGAGGAGACAGGGTCTGTGCTGTTGGGTGGTGAGGGAAGGAGCTTGTCAAAGGCGGTGGCCAGCCCAGCACGTCCTGTAAACATCTCGCCTTCGGGCCGCTGATGTTCCAGCCTCGTTTCTCACTCACAGACTCCACCTTCTTCTCATCAGAGTCTTAAACAACCACTGAAAAAGAACCATTTGTTCCATTTTAGTTATTTCTTCTTCCTCCTCCCCCTCCTCCTCCTCATCCTTTTCTCCTTCTTTGACAAGGCCTCACTCTTGCCTAGCCTGGAAGGCAGCGGTGCGATCATGGCACACGACAGCTTCAAACCCCTGAACTCCAGCAATCCTTCTCCCTCAGCCTCCCCAGTGGCGAGGATGGCAAGTGTATACCACCATGCATGGCTCATTAAAAAAAAACTGAGGCTATGGAATCTCACTATGTTGCCCATGCCGGTCTTGACAATGCTCCCACCTGGGCCTCCCAAAGCACTAGGATCACAGGTGTGAGCCACCATGCTCAGCCTTTCTTGCTTGTTTAAGTTCTCTGTAGAGAAAAGGGTTTTACCTGGATTCCTACCCCTTCCCAGTTTTGTTCCTTTCTGTGCATCTGTTTCTCTCTTCTGTTGTCTTCTCTCCATCTGACCTTCTCTTGCTCTCTACCATGATGGAGGTGCTCCCCTCTCCCTATTCCTTCCTGTCCTCCTCTCTCCGTATCCTCCCGGATAACTCCTGATACCCCCGGTGCCGATCATCCCCACTTTAGTCAGCACAAGGAGCACCAGTCGCTGAAACAAAACCCCTGAGATTATGAGGTCTTAACACAATAGACTTGTGTGTCTCTCACTAACGAGAAGTCCAGTTGATATGGGAGGAAAGGAAGGGGCCCTCTGCTCCATACAGCCACTCAGGGATCCATGCACCTCTCATCCCGGGGCTCTGCAGTCCCTGGGATCTTGGAGTCTTTGGCAAGATCCATTTTTTTTCCCTAGAAGAAACAAGATTGTGCGTGGGATGTCTTTATGGAATAGATAGCAATCTGTGGGCCAGAGCTCCGCCACCTGGCCCCAGCTAATTGAAGGAGGGACTGAGAAATGTCGTTTTGCTCCAAGTCAAGGAGAAAAAGAAAGTGGATTTGCGGAGCTGCTTGCTCATCTTCACCACTTCCTCTTCCCCCACCACCTGTAACCCGCCTTGATCCTTCCCTTTCTCCTCCCCTGAGCCAACTCCCAGGACCCTATGCTGGACTCCCTCCCATGGCACTCCACTGACTAAGCCCCTTCCCCCTCAGGTCTCACACTCTGAGGACGACTGCATAGCCTTCAAAGTTCACCAGTACTTTAACGCAGAACTTCTCCAGCCCGGAGGAGTCAAGGTCTACTCGTATTACAACCCGGGTGAGAAGCCAGTCGAGGGTCTGAGGTCTGACGGTCCTAGGGATCTGTGATTTGGGGACCCGATGGTTCCAGGGGTCTGAGGGATGCATGAGTTGGGCGAGTCTGAAAATGAGGGTCTTAGGGGCTCGGAGAGCTGGGAGCTGTGGGTCTGAGGGTCCCAGGCATCTGCGAGTTGGGGGTCTGAGGGTCTTGCGGGTCACACAGCTCAGAAGGGTGGCGGTCCCAGGGGCTTGAGTGTCCCCAGGATCTATGAGTTGAGGTTCCAAAGGTTTCAGGGACCTGGGAGTTTGGGGTCTGGTGGATCCAGGGATCTGAGGGTTCCAAGCATATGTGAGTGGGGGGGTTTGAGAATGAGGGTCTAAGGATCCTGGGATGTGAGGGGTGGGGTCTGAGGGTCCCAAGGACTTGCACACTGGAGGTCTGAGGGCCCCAGAGATCTGAGAGTGGGGGAGCCAGTGGAGCTAGGGGTCTCAGGATCCCAGATATACGTGAATTGGGGGGAGGGTCTGGGAATGAGGGTCTGAGAATTCCAGGAATCGAGGATTGGGGGCTCTGAGGGTCCAAGGGTCTGAGTCGAGGCTTTGACAGTACCAGGGATCTAAGAGTCGGGGTCTGAGGGTCCGAGGGGTCTGAGGGTTGGAGACTAGCACCTCCAGGTCTCGGAGCTCTGAGCCTCCCAGGCACAGTCTCGGGATGGAGGCTCTGGCCCTCTGACCCCCTCCCCCTCACCTTTTCCCACAGAGGAATCTTGCACCCAGTTCTACCACCCAGAGAAGGAGGATGGACAGCTGAGCAAACTCTGTCGCGGGGAGCTGTGCCGCTGTGCTGAGGGTGGGTGTCCTGGAGCCAGGAGGGGGTGGTCCTGAGTGAGCCACACCCACCCAGGCCCGCACACCCACGGGGGGCCCAAAAGCCACACCCAGGGAATGCCAAGAGGGATGGCCCCCCGCCCCGGGGCTGGCCGCACCCATGGCCGTGGGCCCGGACAGGGAGTGGGACTCAGACTCTGTCTCCAACCTGGCCCCACAGAGAACTGCTTCATGCAAAAGCTGGATGACAGTGTCACCCAAGAGTACCGGGAGGACAAGGTTTGCGAGCCAGGAGTGGACTACGGTGAGTGGGTGATGACGGGCGGGGGTGCACACGTGAGTGGCTGTGTGTCAGACTGTGTGTAACCAGACAGCATGCCACTGTAGTCTTAGGCTGTGCGTGTGGCTGTGAGGTTGCAGCTGTGTGCAGCCATGGTTGTGGGGTTCTGTGACTGTGGATGGCTGTACGTGAAAGTAACTGTCACTGTGTATATGGCCGTTATTTTAAGCGACTCTAATTGTGTGCGTGTGTAGCTACGGTTTTATGAGGCTGTGATGGCGGACGGCTGTCCTTGAGCATGTGACCACACCTGTGGATGGCTGCGACTGCATGTGGGACGGTAGCTGTGTGGGATGGTGACTGTGTGGCCCCGTGTGGTTGTGTGGCTTCTGTGGCTGGCTGTGACCCCACGTGTCCCTCTTTTGGGGGACCCACGTGCACAGATGTACCTGCCCACCAGGTGCCCTCCCATGACCATGCCGTTCCCCCTCCCACGCAGTGTACAAGACTAAGCTGGTCAGGACCCAGCTGTCCACAGACTTTGACGAGTACGTCATGGCCATCCAGCAGATCATCAAGTCAGGTCAGCCTCGGCGCCGGCCTCCCCGTGGCCCTCTCCCGTCTTCCTCCCCATGACTCACTTCCCTCTCTGTCCACTCCAGGCACGGATGAGGTCCAGGTTGGGCAGGAGCGCACGTTCATCAGTCACATCAAGTGCAGAGACGCGCTGCACCTGCAGGAAGGGAAACACTACCTCGTGTGGGGCCAGTCCTCTGACCTGTGGGGAGAGCCGCCCAAGTGAGCCCGCGCCCGCCCGCCCACGCTCCTCTCCGCGCCGCCCCGCCCACACCACCCGCGCTGCCCACGCCCAATGCCCCGCCCACACCCAAGCCCCGCCCACACCGAGGGCCCCACCCATGCCTCTGTCCACGCCTGCCCCTTGCACACTCACCCCCCCTCCTTCCTGCCACTCCTCCCCCAGGATCAGCTATCTCATCGGGAAGGACACCTGGCTGGAGTTCTGGCCCGAGGAGGGCGAATGCCAAGACGAGGAGAACGCAAAGCAATGCCAGGACCTCAACGCCTTCACGGAGAACATGATTGTCTTCGGGTGCCCCAACTGACCACCGCCCGCCTCCCCCCCAATAAAGCCTCTGTTACATTTCACGTGTCTCCCGAAGTCTGGAGTTCGAGAGAGGACAAGAGGCGCCCGTGATTCCCAGCTGCCTCACCTGCAGCTACCTGAAACCTCTCCTGTCCCGTTCTTTCTCCCCTGTCGTTTGCTGAGAGGGTGCTGGCGTCTTCACCCGGAGAGCATGTGCCTGTCTCACCTGCACCGACCTAAAGTACACCTGCATCTGCCTGAAGTGCCCCTGCATTTCACCTGCCTCTCTGCTGCAGTTTTCCTGGAATTCTCCGTGCATCCTGCACCCCCATTCTCACCTGGATCCTCCCTGGCCACTCACAGCCAGCCCTTTCAGCTGCATTCTTACCTACTCACTCACCTGCATCCCACCTGTATCCACATGTCTTTTTTTGCATCGTCCAGCTTCTCACGTCTGTCTCCATCTTTATCACAAATGTGTGTTTGTCTCGACCTTCGCAGCCTTTACTTCCATTCCCGCCTCTTCTGCAGGCATCTGTTCTCTGCATCCTCACCTGGGCCCTCTGGGCCCTCACCTGCAGATGTATCTGCATCTCTTCCTGTGTTCTTAACTGCACCCTCACCTACTTTCCTGCCTGCCTTCTTGTCTGCGTTCCTGCCAGCATCCTCACCCGTGTTCTTATCAATAGTTTCATCTGAATTCTTACCTGCACCCTTGACTGGGTCCAGCTGCATGCTTTTTGCATCCTCCCTGTTCCTCTCACCTCCATCCTTATCTGTAAACCTGTGTTTCCCTTCCCCCGAACGACATCCTTACCTATATTCTCACCTGCCTTTTCACCTGCATCCCCTCCCGCAGGTGTGTTTTCTCTGCATCTGGGTCCTCACCTGCGTCTTTCCCTGCATCCGTTCCTGTGTCCTCACCGGGACATAACCCACAGCCCTGCCCTGCCTTCTCACCTGCCCCCTTACCTGTCCTCATGTCCATTCCGCCTGTGCTCCTCCAGGCTCACCCCACCCTCCCAGGCCCCGCTTCCAGATGGGCCCGGATGGACCAGTCAATGCTTGGGGTCCAGTGGCACCGAGAGGGGGTGGTGTTTCCGAGGGAGCCTGGGGGAGGTGAGGACATGAGTCAGCCGTCGGGGAGGGGGTGTGGGGGCCCTTGCGTCCCAGCATCGCCAGGAACGTGTGGGGGAGTGGCAGCAGCCTCGGGCGCTGGGGGTCTGGCTGCTGAGGGGCCCAAGTGCCCCTTATCACCGCGCCCGGGCCCCCTGGAGGCTGAGAGGGTGTGTGTGTGGCTGGTGGGATCCAGCCTCGCACCGAGTCTTCTCAGGAAACCCTCCTGAGCCTGAAAGTCAAGGCTGCACAGCCTCCTTCCCCTGAGACCCTCAGGTCCTGGAAACCCCCAACTCCAGGAATACGGGAGATACCGACCCGCAGCCTCCCATCAAGGGGGAGAAGGCACAAAATGCCTCCTCGCTCCTGCCAAATCCACCAGTCTTCTCGTTTTTCTCATTTCTTTTCTTACCCACCCTTGCTCTCTCCTGCCTGGCATTCATTTTATTCATTTTTTCAGAGATAGGATCT
>CAUYQG010082875.1:0-16076 GCA_963574415.1 Tarsius wallacei
CACTCATATAGTAGACCTTGATCATCCAACGTATTACCACAAGAAAATGACTGACAGTGGTGGGAAACGATGGGGGGGTGGGAGGGATAGGGGAAGAGATTAATGGCAGTAAATACCTGTCTGGGGATGGGGGGACACTTCTTATCAACAAGGGTGCCTGAACGAGACATATTTGTGTACCTAACCCTTAACTGTACCCCTCAATATCACAATTTTAAAAAATTGTATATAAAAGAAAAAGAAAAAGCCTTAGCCCTACACTAAAATCTAACAGTGAAACTGTATATTATTTATGTATTTTAATTTTTAAAAATTACATGATAATTAATTAACTAATTAATTAATTAATTAATTATAATCCTGCATCACTTACCCAGGGGGATACATTCTGAGATATGCATCGTTGGGCAATTTCATCCTTGTTTGGCCATCCTAGCATATATTTACACAAACCTCAATGATCTAGAGACTATTACACACCTAAGCCATATGGTAGAGTCTATTGCTCCTAGTCTACAAACCTGTACAGCATGTTATTATACCGAATACTGTGGGCAATTGTAACTCAATGGTAAGTATTCGTGTTCTAATTATATCTAAACATAGAAAAGGTAACACATAGAAACAGTAACATTATGACCTTATCTCAGTAAGCAATAGGAATTTCCCAGCCCTACTATAATCTTATGGGACCACTGTCATATATGTAGGCTCATCCTTGACCAAAATATCATTATGCAGAGCATGACTATAATTATACGTAATTCTTATGTAAAGAAAAAGAGAATTAATCAGATAGATAAATCACCTGATCAATTACAGATATAATTTCCTTGGTTAAGAAAACGTGATTGGCTGGGCACAGTGGCTCAAGTCTGTAATCCCAGCACTTTGGGAGGCCGAGGTGAAGGGATTGCCTGAGACTTGGGTTCAAGAACAGACTGGGCAACTTGGCAAGACCTCATCTCTGCAATAAATCAAAAAATCAGCTGGGATGGTAGTACGTGCCTATAGCTCCAGCTACTTGGAAGACTGAGGCAGAAGGAGCACCTGAACCCAGCAGGTCGATGCTGGGGTGACTATAAGCATGCCACTGCATTACAACTGGGCAACAGAGTGAGATTCCAACTCAAAAAAAAAAAAAAAACCACAGCAGGAACAATCAGTTGGCATGAACATTCAGTAGTTCTCCAAAACATCTGCATGGACTCTGGAACTAGAATGCCTGGGTGGAATTATATCTTTACTAGTTATGAGCTATGTGGCCTCGGGCAAATAGACAAGTTAATCTTTTTGTACCTTAGTTTTACCATCTATTAAATGGGGCTATTAATATCCTCTATCTAAGAGATTTGTTTTAAGGATTAAATTAGTCAGTGTTTATAAAACACTTAAAACAGCACTTAATACAAGAAATGACTGTGTGTTAGCAATTATAAGTACTAGTCATAGTACTGGTACTACTACTAATACTACTAACTCTATTTTGGGAGGAAGCAAAGGGACAGAAGAAGGATGGAAAGAAGAGGATGCATTTGGAAGAAGGAATGACCCACAGACCATGTCAACTGGCGGTGTAGTGAATTTGAGAGAGATGAGCCATGGGGCGGTCTTAGGCCTGATGCAGACTTGATGAAGATGGTGAAGGAGCTTTTCTGCCGTGCCCTTCCCAATCCACACCATACCTCTCATTCTCTCTGCTCTCTTAGTTTATTATTATACATCAAGTTTTTTGTAGGTAGTGTTTTTTTTAATTTTAATTTTAAAGATGATATATCAGATTTTGAGATACTAATAAACAGAAGGTTAAGAATCATATCAAAACCTCATGAATTTACAATTTAGAAGATTCTGATAAGTAAATAATCCAAGTTATTAAGAATAATACATATTGCTAACAATGTATTATCCATTCTGTGGTTTAAAATGTTACTAGTGCAAAGGGGAGGGTGTGAGAAACTGATCTGAGAGAATGTGATAAAAAGTGATAATTGTGCTGCATATTAAGGATGAATAAGAGTTTATTCACAAATAATAGCATGAAATAATAAGTATCCAACACACGTCATTGCCATTACTAGACTTAATAGACAAGGTAATCAAAATGTCCTTTTCAAGTAGTTAGAAACAAAGAAATTTTTTCACCACACTAAAAGATTTGAAAAATATAACATCTGTATCACAAGGTCATGGTTATTTTCTACTTGATTTATCCTAGATAAAACTCTGAAATATGTCATTGAGCCAAACCACCTATCTATGATTAAGTTAGATGACTTCCAAAATATCTTTTTCTTCTGTATTCCTATTTTTTAACTCTCTAGCTTAGACAACGGCTAGATAAAAATGAACACGAAATGTTGACAACAACCAAGAAAAGGCTATAACCATTGTTCACTGTCTTTTCCTTCAATACAATGCAATAAAAAGAGATTCTATAAAATAACTCCACCTTGATGTCACGTATTGTAGGCAATCTCGTCCTGGACTTTTATTCTGTACCTCATGCTGACAATAATGATACGGGGGAGGGGAACAACTGACTTTTCACTGAATACTCACTAAAGGTTTGAAATGGACAGTGACGCGATCAAGCAGTCACCAGTGGGATTCAGCCTAGAAAAGCAGCTATGGCGCAGGCCCCAAAGTCAGCCAAATCTGAGATCCAACTCCTACCTCACTACTCATTCACTGTATGACGATGGAAAGTTAATGAACTTCAGTTTCTTCATCCATACAGTGTGGCTACTGATTCTTATCATCTATCATTTCTGGAATATTAAGCAAAATAATTAATATTGAACACCTGGCACAGCGTACATAATAAGTGCTTCTGGGATAAATCATTTGCAAAATACAGTTCTTACTTCTCACCTTTTTCAGAAATGCTTTACTGATTTTTAATTACAACAGTAATTTTATTCATTTGCTATGATTTCCAGTACCACAAATTGAGTGGTTTAAACAACAGAAATTTATCAGGCCAGGTGCAGTGGTGCAAGCCTGTAATCCCAGCACTTTGGGAGGCTGAGGCGAGAGGATTGCCTGAGTCCAGGAGTTCAAGATCAACCTGGGCAACTTGGTGAGACTTCGTCTCTACAGTAAATAAAAAAAAATTAGCTGGGTGTGGTGGCGCATGCCAGTAGTTCAGCTACTTGGAAGGCTGAGACAGAAGGATCACCTGAGCCCAGCAGGTTGTAGTTGTGGTGGCCGAGAGAATGCCACTGCACTCCAGCCTGGGCAATAGGGTGAGACTCCGACTCAAAGAAAAAGAGAAAGAAATGTATTGTCTCACATTTCCAGAGGCTGGAAGTCCAAAATCAAGGTGCAGGCAGGGTTGGCTCTTTCTGAGGACTTTGAGGGAGGGATCTCTTCCAGGTCTCTTTCCCTGGCTTTTAGACGGCTACCTTCTCCCTGTGTTTCTTCATATCATATTTTCTGTATGAATGTCTGTCTTTGTAGTCATTTGCCCCTCTTTATAAGGACATCAGTCATAGGGATAGCTACTCCAGTATGACCTCGTCTTAATCATCTGCATCTGCAATAACCCCCTTTCCAAATAAGGTCACATTCTGAGGTGTTGGAGTTTGGATTTCAACATATGAGTTTTAGAAAGACATAATTCAATCCATTACAGTAATAAAGGACTTCTATAATTCAAACTATATAAAGTTATAAAAAATGAATGGTCTCCTTCTACACCAATCCAATCTCATTTCTCTGCTTTGACCAATTTTAACACTTTGGAATATATTCTTTGATAAGTCTTTCCATAAGCCTTCACATATACACACACACACACATACAGACTTATCTTTTCAAATATGTATAGTTTTTTACAAAAGTTAAATAATGTTACACATTATTTAGTCACTTGCTTTTTTTACTTCACGATAAATCATGGATACTTTTCTAATTTAGTGAGCATAGACTCATGTAAATATTTGCAAAATATTCTATTAAGTCATACTCTATTCAATACTTATTCTATTGGTGGATATTCAAGGTATGTCTTAGTCTGTTTTCTGCTACTATAACAGAATACCTGAGAACGGATAATTTATAATGAACAGAAGTGTATTCGACTCACAGTTCTGGAGTCTGGGAAGTCAAGATCAAGGGGTCACATCTGGTGAGGACTTTCGTGGTGTGTCATTCCATGGTGGAAGGGCAGAAGAACAACAAAGCATGAGAGAGAGAAACCAAACTCATCCTTTTATCATGAACCCACACCTGCAATAACGAACCCACTTTCACAATAATGGCATTAATCCATACATAAGGGCACAGCCCTCATGACCAAATCATTACCTCTTAAAGGTCCCACCTCTCAGCACTGTTGCATTGGGGATTAAGTTTCCAATCCATAAACTTTAGGGAACACATTCAAATCATAACAGGGTGTTTCAAGGGTTTGGGGGTGTCAATTTTTTAATGCAGCAATATATGGTCTCACTCATCTTTTACATTAAAAACTAGTGCTTTCATTTATGTAACCTAGATTTCTACAAGTAACATTTCTAGGTCAAATATATGCACATTTAAGTTTATTATTACCAGATGACTTCTAAAAAATGTCTTAACAATCCACGTACTCACCAGTAATACTTAATACTATTTTCCCGATACTTTTGTGAAAGTAGATTTGACCAATTTTTTAAAAATTTCTGTTTCTCTGATATATGAAAAATGATATCTCTTTACTTCATCTCCAAACTTGTCTAATATATGTATATCCCTGACTACCACTGATATACAGTATCTTTTCACATATTTATTGGCTATTTGTATTCTTATTCCTCTTCTGAGAATTGCAAGATCAAATTGTGAACCGATTTTCCTATATTTCTTGTCTTTCATCCATTTTCAAGAGTCATTGTTATAAGGAAAATTAATACCTTTTCATATTTACCGCAAATATTCTTTTTCAGTCTATCTTATCATTTGTCTTTCAACTTTATAATGGTCTTTTGCCTTTCAGAAATTTCTGTACTTCTCTGTATTTTCCATGAAGTTCCCCACCTTACCCCCAGTTCGTTTCCTTCATAGTCTCCTTCATTATAGTTTAATGTTTTATAGTTTTATATCTTTGTACTTTGAACATTTATACAGCTGGAATTTCTCTTTGTATTTGTTATAAGTTCCAAATCTAATTTTTTTCCCTTCCTTTCTCCCTCCCTCCCTCCCTTCTCTCTCTCTCTCTCTCTCTCTCTCTCTCTCTCTCTCTCTCTCTCTCTCTCTCTCTCTTTCTTTTTTCTTTTTTTTTTTTTTAAGACACCGGGTGTCAGCTGGGCATGGTGGCTCAAGTCTATAATCCCAACACTTTGGGAGACCCAGGCAAGAAGATTACCTGATCCCGCGGATTTGAGACCAGCCTGGGCAACATGGTGAGACCTCGTCTCTACAATAAATCAAAAACTTAGCCAGGTGTGGTAGCACGCGCCTGTAGTTCCGACTACTTGGAAGGCTGAGGCGAAAGGATCGCCTGAGCCCAGCAGGTCGACACTGGGGTGGCTGTGAATGTGCCATTCTACTCCAGCCTGGGCAACAGAGTGAGACTCCAACTCAAAGAAAAAAAAAAAACAAAGGGCTTCACTACGTTGCCCAGGTTGGCCTGGAACTCCTTGGCTCAAGCACTCTCCTGTCTCAGCCTCCCAAGTAGCTGGGACAAAAGGCACATGACACCACACTGAGCTTATTGCTTTTTTTTTCTTTCAGATGAATATAACATTACTTTAACATAGTAATTCTTCTTTTTCCCACTAAACTGAAATGTCAGTATCATCGTTTACTAAGTCCTTATTTTGAAGAATATTTGAATCTGTTTCTGTGCCCTCTGTTCTGTTTCATTGATTGATTTATTCATTTCTGAGTCAATATTCATATTATTTTAATTTTAGTAGTCATGTAGGAAGTTTTAATATCTGGTATGGCAAGTTCCACTTTACTATTTGTTTTTTTCACAGTCTTCTTGACACTATTCATATACTTATTTTTCCATACTAGTTTTAGAATTATTTTGACCAGTTAAAAGCAACAACAATAACAGCAATGAAATTTGAATAATTGTTTTAAATGCACATATAAATGTGGGAATATTAATGATATTCCCCATCCAGGAATCACACACATCAGCTGCATTAGGTAAATATGAAAATTGTGGCTTAGAAAAATTCTGCAACTTGCCTTGTAAGTTCAAATAGCCAGCAAAAGACAGAAATGGATTTAACACCTTTCTGGTGCAAATTTGAAAACTTTAAAACCTTTTTCATTCATGTCTGAAAAGGAAGGTGATAAATTACATTATTGAGATTCTCCTGACTAAACTATATGGCAGCTTACCCATTCACAAAGCAGATAGACACAAGCAGAACTTGATCAAGCATGGCACCAGTATCTAACTGTTAGCTTTTATTCCAATAAATTCTCATTTTTCAAAAGCTCTAGAAAGAATAAGAATGAGAATGAACTTCGGCTGATTTTTTAAATAAGTGTCTAGAAGAATCTTGGATAAAACATGTCTTTGCTAATATGAAATTCTGTCATTATAGATTCACTTTTTTGGTTTAAAAACACATCTTTCTAAAATGTAAATAATCTTATAAAGATGGCTGTACATATTGGTGTGAACTGGTTCAATTACTGCTTTTTTAACCGCCAGCCAGCAAAGTCCCTGCTGAAACTAAAATATGTCTCTTGGAGGAGTGGGACATGGAAAATGATTTTAGAAAATGATCCTCAGAGTAGCCTAGACAAAATAGAATGCAGAGGGATATGGGAGGCAGCAAATAGGAAAACAGACAAGGAAGAAGCCAGTCAAATCAATATGTTATCAAAGTCAGCTAACTGACCAATCAGTATTTATTATTGAGCACCAGCTATGTGCAAAACGCTGGTTAAATGGAGATTTTAAACATTACTCAGTTTAATGGATACCAGTACCCATCACCTGAATGCTCAATGCTTTTGCAATCTCCATCCTCTTTTTTGTTCTCGACAGAAAAAAAATAAGATTCTACCCCTCTTATTAAATCGAAATGATGATGTTGAGCACATATTTTCTACTCATTCTGCTTGTATGTTATGTATATTTCTTTAAACCATTGGATTGAAGGCACATTTAAAATATTTCCTCAAATGAAATCCATAGGCATGACATAAACTGATGAATGAATAGCTTTCATTATAGAGAGAAGTAATGTCAAATTATTGTTCCAAAATGTGAAATAAAATATCAGTCAAATATTCATTAATGTATTAAGAAGATTGGCATCTATCCTAAATTTACTACATGTGGGTATAATAGATTTACTTACAGCATTTTTAAATTAAAAAAAATTTTTTAATGTTATACAAAATGCCCATTATTTACAAGATTAAAACACATTGTTCAATACTCTGCAGTAAATGCAGCAATATTTTAAGACAGCCAGGTGTACACAATTTGTAATAGACATATGCTCCCACTAAAAACAAAAACAAAAATCCTTGTAAGAATGAATTTTTGTGAAAGTGATGCTAGATTTGAAGATACAAGTCCTAGGTTCTGGACCAGGTTGTGACCTTGACAGTTTGCTGTACCTTTCTAATCTTCTGTTTCCTCAGCTGAGGGTATTACTCATAGCTGGCAGAAGATGAAAATGAGATGAAGCACAATAATAGGGCTTTAGAACTGCAAAAGCTATCAAATGCAAAGCATTCTATTATCATACAAAATTGGTATACTGTACTGTGATGTGCCTAAATTAAAAAATTTTAATGCCAATATCAAATTTTAAATTCAATGGAAAAACTCACTATTTGAAGGATTCTGTGAGTTTTTATTATGTAAATATACAACCCCTAAGTCAATTTGTTTTTGTGAATGTATTTGGTTTTTTTTTAATTAGGTTGCTTTATTGTACATATATAATAGTTTCATTATTGTTCACCTAATTGATTCAAAGCATTCTGTACTCGAGGACCCCCTCCCTGAATGCTCTGTTTGCTAGTGATTAGGTTCAATTCAAACCCTTCTTGTCCTGGACATAGAAAGCAAAGGCGGTGCTGCCACCAACAGGGAAATGTAAGTCCCAGTATCTCCACATAAACCAAAGTTCTCCATTTTCCCTACTTAGAAATCTTGTTAAATAAACTAAGACAGCATGTAGGCAACAGGAAAAAAAATGGATAAAGCTCCTTACATACATGTAACTTACATTTACAACTAAACAAAATTACATCCTATTGCAGCAAAAGAAATAATAGACACAGGCAAATATTCTGGGGGCAAGGTACATTATGGACATCATTGGCAGTGGCTGAGTTTTATTATCTAGTAAAGAGTGTCCATGAAAAGATGGTTCCTTGTCTGCAGCACTCTCATGACTAAAATGCAAAGAAAAAAAGCCAAAGAAAATGGCAACGTGCATCCAGTACAGAATCTGGTTGCCTGTATCATTGTAAGAGTCCAGATACATACATCTCCCTTGCTGCAATATTTTGCTTCTATTACAAAAAATAAAGATTTTGCATTTCAAAAGCATCACCCCAAATGACAGGAAACGTACAATAGTAACACTTAAAAAGAATATTATATTTTTAATGCAAATAATATACAATAATTTTAATAATTATTAAAACAGCTTTTATCATTATATATTACATAAATGAGAATCGTGTCTTAAGATTTGGACAGAATCGATAGTTAGGTGTATGTGTCCCTATAAGGTTTTTCCAACTCTTAAATTTAAAGGCTCTTCAGTCCTTGGTCTAGAATCATCTTTGTGGCCCTGAGAGGAAGCTAGAAAATACTCTTTCTGTAGCCACAGCTGTGAAAAGAAAATTTTGAGGACCATTAAACCCCATTCACTTTTTTAACTACCCAACCCTCCTCATTTCAAGTAACTCAGTTTCAAAATACCAAATTCCTCATTCAGATGCACCCACACATTTCTCACTGATTTTTTTTGTAAGTTGTATAAACACATTTGAAGCTTACATTTACCCCAAGTGAATATGGTTTTTGCTTATTTTATATCAAATTAATAGAAAATCAATTTCAGGCCGTATATTTTAATTATTGACTTTCAACCACCTATTAAACATTTCCCGTATGCCAGTCCCTGTCTAAGGTATTGGGTGTGTCAAAATGAAGAAAATACAGTCTTCTTGGCATTAAAACCAAGCATAAATAAAGGAAAATGTTCTAAACGATGAATATATTTATTTCTAGATACTCCGTGTAGAATCTACAAGATAAACATGAAAGGTTATATTAGCAAACACCAATGAAATTTGAAAACTCCAATCGTTTTCCTACTTGTTTGATTGGACTGTTAAGGACTCGGGTGCCAGTACTTGATTTCAGTATTGAGTAACATGACTTTTTACTTCTATCAAATTACATTATTCAGACCACACCATTCTGAATGCGTGATTCTTTCAAAACTAAGATGATTTAACAACTCTTAAAAGGGCAAAGAGCATAGATGCGTTCAAAATTCCTCCACCCCATCTCTTCTTTTTCCACAGTCTTTTGATCCACAGCATACAGCCGTAGGAAGGTATGCCACACCAGGGATTTGAACTGTGGCCCTCCAAGTCACCTTTCTTCCTTGGTTTGGACTTTCACAGTAGCCTCTCCTTTACATTTATGCTTCCAGACTTACCCACGTGCCACCGCATTTCCATACCCTCAATCATTTTCCTTTCTATCTAAAATCTTTCAGCGTTATCTTAAAACCATCAAAATAGCAGGGCATGGTGGCTCACAACCTGTAATTCCAGCACTTAGGGAGGCTGAGTGAGGTAGGAGGATTGCTTGAGCCCAGGAGTTCGAGGCCAGCCTAGGCAACATAGCAAGACCTCGTCTCTACAAAAAATAAAAATAAGCCAGGCATGGTGGCACACCTATAGCCCCAGCTGCTCCAGAGATTGAGGCAGAAGTGTTGCCTGAGCCCAGGAGGTTGAGGCTACGATGAGCCATGATCATACCACTGCACTCCAGACTGAGCGACAGAGACTCCATCTCAAAAAAGGAAGGGTGGAGGGGAGGGAAATCAAGTTCTGCAAATGTCAGAAAATACTTGGCACTGATTAAAACAAAGATGATAGTAAGTTCCCAGAAGCCTTTTCTGCTGCTGATAGCATATCTCTTCTTCACCTGTGAGAGAAAAATTCCTTTAGCTACTTAGGATTTTCATTTTAAATGCTGAAAATAAAAATGTTGAAGTGCTCAACAAAACATAATACAGATTTTATAGTAGGGGTAAAGTTTGTTACCAAAATAAATAATAATATAGATGCCTTGATAACATCTTTTTCATTCGTATGTTTAAGCAAAATGTCTACATAAAATAATTTTACCTTATTAGGTTAAATAACATCTCCTGTAAAAGCAATATATTGAGGTTCACTACAAGGTATTCTCATTCGTTCAGGATTTTATTAACATTTTTTTCAACTGATATTTTCCCTGACTACAGAGTGATAAATGGCTTACATAAAAGTTAGCTTAAGGCACCATAAGATTATGTGATTGTGACTCAGTAAAGAGTAACTAAATAATGGCTAATCCTGGTCTAAGATTTGAGTGGGTTTTGGTATTTAATAGAAGTAAAATAGTAAAAAGGTATTGAGCTGTGGGTCTCAGCCCTACCTATGCACCTCTAAGTCTGTGATTTGGGAAGGATCATTCAATCATCCTTGCCTTTCCTCCTTCATTCATTCACAGTGAAGATACAAAGATGATTTAGCCAAGATCTCCCCAAAAATCTCTGATTCTGATTTCCCTTATCTGTAAAATGGGGCTTTCTTAACGAGGATTAAATAAAGTATGATTAAATTACTTTGTAAATGGTCAAGAGCCATGCAGATGTTAGTTATTAGAACTAAGAAAACTGGCTAGAACGTTTAATGAACCAGAGGACTTCATAAAAATATTTCTTGCTATGTTAAACTTTTATTTTGGAATATGTTCAAACTTACAGAAAAGTTGCACAAATAAGAAGAGCACAAAGAATACCTGTATACCATTTACTCAGATTCACAAACTTATAACATTTTACCCCATTTTCTCACTCTTTCTTCTCTCTTTCTCTCAATATTTTTATTCCTGAACAATTTAAAGATAAGTTGCATGCATCATGGCCCATCACTCCTAAATATTTCCATGTGTGCTTCTTAACAATAGGAGTATTTACTTACATAACCGTAGCACATTTCAACTTCAGTAAATTTAGCATCAATATAGCACTTTTACCTAATTTGCCATCTATATTCCAATTTTATCAATTGACCATATAATGTCCTTTATAGCATTTTTTTCTCCTCAACTACAGGATTAAGCCTATATCAGGAGTTGCATTTATTTGTGATGTCTCTTCAGCCCGCCTTAATCTAGAACATTGCCACAGCCTTATTTGTCTTTCATGATGTTAACATTTTTAAAGATTACAGATGTTTTTTTTAATAGAGCATCACTCATTCTTTGTTTCACATCTTAATGATTATTTTATATTCATCCATTGAAGGTTCTATTCCAACCACTAGGAATCCAAAAGCCATCCCAGCATGTAAAAAGAGTAGATATACATGGCGCTTAGCGCCATGTCTGACTTGCCATGGCAATAACATAAAATTGATTCCTGTCCCCCCTCCTCTTCTCCCTCTTTCTTCCCCTTGTTCTTCTACTGATCCTCAGATTGTGACATACCCCTTATTTCCCCTTTCTGTTATCTGACCTAAATGAATCATGGACAGAAAGAAGGTCATGTCTGGTCCCATCATTCCCATAATGAGGAGAGAGGGACCAGGAAGAGCTCATGGCTCTGACAACCCCATAGGGGGCACTATCTGTTTTTGCTTCTGGTTCTAAATCATGCTTGACTCTTCTGTAGTATCCCCCACCTTCCTAATCTCCTTTAGTTTCCTCCTACTAAATGACAAGTTCCATGCTTGTCGCCCTTCAGAGTATTCAACATGCTACCTTGAACCTTATTTCATTTGATCCTCAGAACAGCCACAGTAGGATTTATTATCACCATTTTACAGCTAAGGAAACAGGGGCTCAGACACATCAAGTGATTCTCCCCATAATCAAGTGCTTAAAGGGTAATAGACTCAGGCTGAAATCCAGGCCTTCTGGTTGCCTGTCCCAATGCATGCCCATTACATCTTGGTGCCTCTTTCTAGTAACTTTGTTGCCTATAGATCTGGTGTGTGGTGGCATACACCCTGGTATGGTAGTCCAAGAAGGTGCACTGAGGTCAGTCTTTGCCTTTCCTTTTATGGAAAACAGCAGGGGTATTTTTAAATGGTATATTTAGGACATGTGATCCTGAGACTATTATTTAAACTAACTTGACATTTGGCAAAAATATAGAAATGCATTTGTTGTAACATGCATGTAGCAAATTTGAAAGAAATATATAGCTCTGAGAAACTTTCCATAAGTGTTCATCAAAATCAGTCTGAGGTCTCAAGAATAACAGCCATAAATAAGGAGGTCATATTGTAAAGATATTAACTTGCAAGTATGCACAGTCATGAAAAACAAACAGGAGGCAAGGGAGGAATTGAAAAGATCCTGCCTGGTCTCATTATTAATAGCATAACACATGCTATTAATAGGAATACAGAAAATTTGTAAAAGGGAGCATTAACTATCTCATTTTACAAATGTGGAAATTAAGAGAGAGTCTTTTCATAAGCATTTCATATGACACTTATAACCACACTGGTGCACCTATAATCCCAGCTACTTGGGAGGCTGAGGTGGGAGGATCACTCAAGACCAAGAGACCAGCCTGAGCAACCTAGTGAGACCCTGTATCTAAAAAAATGAAAAAAGAAACAACCATGGGATTAGACCTTGAGTCTTCTGGCCCCTAGCTCCATGCACTTGCCTACACTTTATGAGTTAGTTTTATGATACAGAAATATACACAATATTTATAAAGAGCCAAGATGGACTCTTAGAAAATTAAATATTAAAATGAGCAAATAACTTTTTATAATAAAAAGAAAAAAACTCATCATATGAGGACTTTATTGAGGAAAATTCAGGTGAGACATCTTTAGCTTCAAGTAAGTAAAAAAAAAAAAAAACAGTAGGGCACACTAAAACTGCCTTGTTTTTTCAAGAATTTTCTTAAATTGGGCAGTCAACTGGGACTTGAGGTATCTGTGATAATCAGATCCTTTTCAAGTTAATTTTTGTTTATGGTTCAAGGTAAGAATTGAGGTTTATTTTTTAGATGGAGGTCCAATTGTATGAGCACCATTTGTTTGATGTTCTGAATAATAGGATATGAGATCAAACATCAAAACATGTGTATTGCATTAGCAAGCTTCCCTCCACTTTAGGAAGACTTCCCTGGGAAATAGAATTAATCTTTTAAAAGTTCACCCAGATATAATAAGGAATTTGTTTTCTCTCAAAATAAAGTGAAATAAAAGGTAAATGCCCATGTTACTGTACATCACAAATGCTTTCATTAAGAATGTTCTTAAAGAAATTGCAAATAAGAGTAAAAGAGAATAAAATTTTAAGAAACATGTGAATCAATTACTAGAATTCATTAAATGTACAAGGAATAAGACTGCAGAGTATAAAATCTGTAACTCAAATGAGTTGACCATAAATACTCCAGTTCCAAAATGATCTGCCAGTTCACCATGATTTGTTCAAAAACTGTCCACTTGGTGGCACCATGGTGCTGCTGCAGGAACGAGCCTGCTGGTTTGGGAAAGGGTTAGTTAGGGACTGACTTCTTAGGGTTTCATGATTCTTAAACATGTGGTCATACCACAGTACGTGCCAACAACAGACAATTGCCCTAGTCATTTGCACAAGGGAAGAAAAAGAAAAAGGCATTTGTAGGTTGTTCAAGCAGGATTTGGGCAGGATTTAAGAGGACTTGTAGGGCGGGTTGAACAAGTAGACGGATGAAAGACAATGCAGCATGTCTTTTATCTACATTCTTAGAAATACCTCTGCTGAATTTTTTTTATTCTCTCTGTCTCTCTCATGACTCGATTCTGAGGAGAAAAATTAATACTAACTTCAGCCCAATGAACGTTCAAGCTGAGCTGAATTTGCTCTTGACCCAATATTTACCGAGTTCTTGCTATGCCATCATCATTGGGCACCTTAAGTTACACCATAAAAGGCAAAACACAGTTATTATCCTTGATGTCCTGCAGAACACCAGAGAAAGTGAAATGTGTGCATGAAACAGTGATGGCTGAACTGTGGGCTGCAGAAGAGAGCTAACTGGGAGCCACAGTGAGGAAAGCCTTCACTGAGCAGGTGGGACTGTAAAGAATGCTCGTCTTAAAGAATGGCCTCAGCGTGGCAGACAGCAGCTTTCTACACAGCTGAGTAGCAGTGCAGGAGGGAACAGGCTTCCACTGCAGTCATTCTGGTGGCATGGCTAGAAAGGGGAGGTCAGTGTCTCCCACTCTGCAGCGGTCAATTGGAAAAGCAGCCATCCCAGACGGATTTCCCAGCCTCCCCAGCCAACCCATCCAGTACTCAATGGATCCACTGACTTCCCGACCCATTTTTAAATTATGTTGACTTTTTCCTTCCAGATATTAAAGTGAAGACAGGCTATTGATCAATTTATATAGTTGAGTTAGAAATTTGGGCACCAAATGAGTAGGATGTGTGTTAAGTAATTTCATGAGTCATAAACCTAAAGAACACATTCCAAACTTCTTAGAAGAGCGCTGTGATATTTAACAGCTTGTCCCTCAGTCCATACTGAAGTATGTAGAAGTAGAATAATGTGAAATGTAGGAATCACTTTTTTTAAGATTTCAACAGGCCGGGCTCGGTGGCTCAGCCTGTAATCCCAGCACTTTGGGAGGCCGAGGCAAGTGGATTGCCTGAATCCGCGGGTTTGAGACCCGCCCAGGCAACTTGGCGAGACCTCTTCTCTACAATAAATCAAAAACTAGCCAGGCGTGATAGCTCGCGCCTGTGGTTCCAGCTACTTGGAAGGCTGAGGCAGAGGGATCGCCGGAGCCCAGCGGCTCGAGGCTGCGGTGGCCGTGAGCATGCCACTGCACTCTAGTCTGGGTGACAGAGTGAGACTCCAACTCAAAAAAAAAAAAAAAAAAGATTTCAACAAAGAAGTGGACTTGTGAAGTTCTCTAAAGGCAAGGGAGCAGCACATTCAAATTAAGGCGAATGCTGGAATTCTTGGGAACCATCACCAAAGAGTGCCTTCCCCTCCAACAGTCCTCCAGGCCCTCATGCAATAGAGGAATATTAGAATCTTCACTACGAGTTGTTTTTATTTTGTACTTTTCTAATTTGTATATTTGTATATTATAGATGTACATAATATATTACTGTAGTAGTACATGTATATACATTTTAAATAAATATGAGTATAAAAGAAATGCAAGCCCAAAGTTATTTTTATTAATATGTTATGTGATCAAAAAATGTGTGAGGCCTCTATCTGAGAGATAAGGGGCACATCATGGGAGCTAAGGCTGGACAGGGAGGCAAGAGTGATCATGAGTATCATATGTTGTGCTAAGGGTGTTGGACTGTGTTATTTAGGTCATGAGAAACCACTAAAAATTGGGGTTTTAACTTTTTCTTGAGAGGATACCTATTTTTATTTATCTTGGTGATTTTTTAAAATTCTCTTTTCTGTGAGAAACTGAAAGAAAAAGATTCTAAATATAACATAAAAATAACTTTATTTGCCATCCAGAGCTAACAAACATTAACATTTTGTCATATTCTAAGGTCATTTTTATTTATTTTTTATTTTTCCCCCCTCCCCTTTCCCCAGGTCATTTTTAAAGAAACAAAACATGACAAATAAGTGTGAAGCCAATATGTTCCCCTCCCAGTTCAATTCAATTTTCTCTCTCCTGCAAAACATATACACATACAACATATTGCACTTTTTCACTCATGTTTTCTAGATCTTTGTTGACAAATATTGATCTAGTTAATTCAGCTTAGTTGCTTTATATTGTCTCTTTGTATGAATAAACCTGTTTACTTATGCATTTCCCTAGTGATGAACATTTGGATTGTTTCCTTTTTTTTTTTTTTTTTTTTTTTT
>CAUYQG010082877.1:0-22717 GCA_963574415.1 Tarsius wallacei
TTGTGGTTTAATTGTCTTAAATATTCCCTCTTGGAGTTCTTTAAAAATATTTTTTTCACAAGTTTCCACACGTAGCATTGATGGAAACTCTTATATATTGTTGGTGGGAATGTAAATTAGTACAGCCACTGTGGAAAACAGAATGGAGATTTCTCAAAAAACTAAAAATAGAACTACCATATGATCCAGCAATTTCACTACTGGGTATTTATCCAAAGGAAGGGAAATCAGTATATCGAAGAGATAGCTGTGCTTTCATGTTTATTGCAGCATTATTCACAATAGCCAAGATATGGAAGCAAATTGTCCATCAACAGATGAATGGATAAAGAAAATATGGTCTATATACACAGTGAAACACTGTTCAGCCTTAAAAAATAATGAAATCCTGTCTTTTGCCACCAACATGGATGGAATGGAGATCATTTTGTTAAGTGAAGTAAGTCAAACACAGACAAATATTGCATGTTCTCACTCATGTGGGAGTTAAAAAGTAGATCTCATGGAGGTAGAGAGATAAATACCAGAGAGGTAGAGAGGTAGACAAATACCAATGACTGGAAAGGAATGGGAGGTGGGTGGGAGTGAAGAGAGGTTGGTTACAAACATATAGTTAGATAGAAGGACTGAGATCTGGTGTCTAATAGTGCAGTAGGGAGACTGTAGTTAACAGTAATTTATTGTATATTTCAAAACAACTAGAAGAGAAGATTTGAAATGATCCCAACCAAAGAAATGATAAATGTTTAAGGTGATATTCTAAATACCCTTATTTGATCTTTATGCATTGCATGCGTGTATCAAAGTATCACGTGCACCACATAAATATATATAATTATGTATAAATAAAATTAAAATTAAACAAAAATTTCTTCTGTATACACTGAGAACCTCATTAGACAATGGAATAATTTTTGCTTCAACCCTCAAACATAATTTAGAGAACTAAAGAGAGAAGACAAGTCTATTGTATGTATTCTTATTTTTACTTTTTCCTTTGTTCTTTCTTTCTTGCTGATGTTCTAAGATTCCTTGTTTTGTCATTTCCTCTATTAGATTTACAGAAAAGTTGCAAAAATAGTAGAGTGACCCTCACCTAGCTTTCCCTAATGTTAGCATCTTATATAACCATGGAATAGTTATCAAAACCAGGAAATTAACACTGATACAATATTATTACATAATCTTTAGCCTTAATCAGAATTTTGCCATCTTCCAAACTAATGTCTTTTTTCTAAAAATATTTTTGTTGAGATATAATTACATACCAAAAAATTCAGTCAGTTGTAGTATACAATTCAGTGGTTTTTAGTGTACTCACAGAGTTGTGCAGTCATTACCACTATCTAATTTTTTACTGTTTTCACCACCACCAGTAGACTCCTCCGTACCCATTAGCAGTGACTCCTTTCCACTTCCACTCACCCTGGCAACTACAAATTGGCTTTCTGTCTCTGTGGATTTGCCTATTCTGAATTTTTATAAAATTAGAAGTTTATACAGTTTATGGCCTTTTGTGTCTGGCTTCTTTCATTTTGTATGTTTTCAAGTTTTATCTGTGTTGTAGCAAGTGTTGATATTTCATTCATCTTTATGGCTAAATAATATTTCATTATATGTATATACTAGTACATTGTGTTTATCCATTTATCATTTGATGGACATTTGGGTTATTTCCACTTTGGGGCTGTTATGAAGCAAGTTTTTCTGTGTTCTAGCCATTCTCATAGAGTAGGTCTTCTGGCAACAGTTTTTAAAATTTTTTCCTCATCTGAGAATGTCTTGAATTCCCCTTTATTTATTTTACTTTATTTTAAAGATGTGGAGTACAATCCAGGATTAGGTATACAAGTGGTTATGGTATAAGTAAAGTTTGGGTCTCCTTTGGTCCCCACTTTCACCTGATTTGAGATCAGGTGCCCTTATCGATGTTATATGCCCCCCCCCACCCCCGGCAGTTTCTGGGTACTGCCAAACTCTTTCTTATAGTATTATGGTAAATGTTCAGGGTCCACTTATGAGTAAGGACATGTGGTACTCAGTTCTTTGTTTCAGTTACAGATCACTGAGTATTATAGACTCTAAATCCATTCAAGTTGCTGCAAAGTCCATAAATTTGTCCTTCTTTATAACTGCATAATATTCCATTGTGTATATGTACCACATTTTTAAAATCTAGCCCCATTTTGATGGGCAGCAGTTGGTTCTATGCTTTTGCTGTTGTGAATAGTGCTGCAATAAACATACATGTGCCAGTATCTTTTTTGTAGAATGATTTGAGTTCTTCTGGATATATTCCCAGTAGAGGGATTGCTGGATCATATGGAAGGTCAATTCCCCTTTATTTATGAAGGATATCTTTCTTGGATATAGGGTTCTGGAACTGACCATTATTTTCTTCATACATGAAGAATGTTGTATCACTTCCTTCTGGTCTCCATGATTTCTAATGAGTTGTTTTTCTCTATAAATAAGGTATTATTTCTTTATTACTGTTTTTAAGATTTTTCCTTTGTCTTTAGTTTTTAGAACCTTGTATTGTGTCTTGGTGTAGGCTTCTTTAGGTTTATCTTGCTTGGTATTCACTCATCTTTTTGAATCTATAAGTTTTTGTCTATTGCCAAATAAGGTAAGTATTCATTCATTATTTCTTGGGGGAATTTTTCAGCTCAGGCCATTTTTTTCCTTCTCTTTCCTGCACTATAGTGATATGAATGTGCAAATATTATATATATTGTTATAGTCCCACAGGACCCAAAGCCTCTCTTAATTTTTTTTTAGGTCTGCTTTCTTTGTCATTCAGATTTGGTAATTTATTTTTTTGCTTTCCCATTATTGTAAATTGGCACATAATTGTACATATTTATGGAGCACAGTGTGATATTTTGATACATGTATATAATGTGTAATGATCACATTAGGGTAATTAACATATCCATCACCTTAAACATTTATCTTTTTCTGTGTGTGTTGGGAACATGCAAAATATATACTTCGAGCTGTTTGAAAGTATTCAATAAATTGTTAATTATAGTCATCCTATAGTGCTGTAGAACACTAGAACTTATTCCTTCTGTCTAGCTGTACTTTTGTATTCGTTAACTAATCTTTGACTTTCCTCCCTTCCCCATCGCCCTTCTCTACCTGCTGTTTTTCTTCCAGCATTTTGACTATAACACCCCATTCTCTCTTGGCCCATAAGTTTTAGAGAAATCTCTGCTAGTCTAATGGGGATTCCCTCATATGTGGCTTGATGCTTTTATCTTGCTGTTTTTAGAATTCTCTCTTTGTGTTTGACTTTTGACAGTTTGACTATAATGTGCCTTGGGAAAGATGTTTTCGGATTGTATCTATTTGGGGACCTTTAAGCTTCCTGGATCTGGATGTCCATATGCCTCCCCAGTCTTGGGAAATTTTCAGCTATTAGTTAATAAAGTAGGGTTTTTATATCTGTTCCTTTCTCTTTCTTCTTCTCTTATTCCCATTATATGAAATTTGTGAACTTAATAGTGTCCCATAAATCTTGTAGGTTTTCTTTATGCTTTTTCATTCTTCTTTTTTTTTTTTTCTTTTCCTCTTTTGACTGGGCAGTTTTAGTAGTATGCTGCTTTGGGTATCATGTAAATATCTTAAAACAGTGTTTTCCCACCTATTACTCATATTTATCTCAAATTCTTTGATTATTCCTGTATCTGAATCATCTCTACATCTGGCTCTGTTAATTATCGCTTGACTGCAGACCTTTTGTTTCTTTTGTCTTTTCGTTGTAATTTTGGTTCAATGTTGGACATTGTATAGAGGACATTAGAGCAGGTCAACACACTTTTTTGGTAATGGGCCACATAGAACATACTTTGAGCTTTCAGGACTACATATGGATCCTATTGCATATTATTCTGCTTTTTTTTTCTTTAAAAAAATAGCCCTTTAAAAATGTAGAATTCAGTCTTAGTCTGTAGCCTGTACAGAAACAGGTCATGGACTGCATTTGGCCTCTGGGCCATAATGTACTTATCCTGCAGAGGAGAATGCTGTAGGTAGTGTTTGTACTTGGGAATGACCATACTTCTTGTTCTGCTAGGCTGTCAGTGTGGGAGTTTGACTGGGTTTAGGTTCTGCTGTTGCTGTGGTTATCTTTGTTAGGGTATGGATACGGTGAGGGTGGATGGGTGGAGAGGGCAAGAGGCGCAGCACTGCCAGAGCTGACAAGTTGGAGGTATGCGCTGGCAACCCAGAGATCCGAGTAATGCAAACAATTGCAACATACAAAGAGGTAAGAGAAGAAAAGATTTCTTTAAGATAAGTTGACTCCCCATGGACAGGGAGCAGGCCTATGCTCTAGGTCAGTGTGGCCCCATAGCCCCCCCACCGAGTCCTGGCTTAAATCCTTTCCCCTGGAGATGTTGCAATGAGGTAGACCTGACTGCCATGACTTCCTTATCGACCACCTGTGAATGTCTTGGAGATCCTGTGACACAGAGACCCACTAATGACCGCCTACATTATCATAGCCCCTAGAGAAGGGCGTGACAAGGATTCTAATGCTCCTGCACCTTCCCGAATGATATTCCTTAGAGCTAATGGAGGGTGTACCTCCCCTTATCTCCTAGGCATTCCCAGTGGGTAGCTTCGGGGGATCCTTGACTTCTGTAGATAGCGCCCAATTTACTGGAAGACTGAATCCCCACCTGCTTCCCCTCTGAGCAGCCATAACTTTTGTAATTGCAAGTTTCATGACTTTTACAATCCTTGCCCAATGCATGATGTCTTAGGCCTTGTAAATTCCCTTTACTCTAGGCAAGCTTGACTGCTGCTATGAGATACCTTTGGCGTCAGGAAGCCTATGTTTCTGAAAGGACAAAGTCAGCAAAGTTAATTTTACCTAAAGTATGCATTTCTCCAAAACATAGCTTCTACTTTCTCATCATTGTATTAAGGTTTAGGAACAAGATGAAAAATGGCTTTCAGCTCTAGATCTGTTCTTTCAATCTTCTGTCCCACTGAGGGCTGATCTGACAAAGTGTCTTTACCCTTGGCTTCTGGCCTTCCTTCTGGTCTGTGCTTCAGCTGGCTTGTAAATTTGGCAGGTCTGTACTACAGAAAGTTTTCTGCCCATTCCTCAAAGTAGGGGAATTCTAATGGTCTGGGCTCAGGATGGGTTCCTAGGCCCTCATCTAGAGGTAGAGAGAATTACCTTTTATTCTTTCCTGGCACAGCAGTATTTCCTCTTGTTCTGTAGGGAAGTAGCCTCTGGTTGGGGCTTGGTGTTATGGCATCTCCCACTAAGGGATTGTCTAGTCTACTCTTTTAGTCCACTTACTCCTTAAAAGGCTTTTTTGAGTAAATGTGCCAGGAAAGAGGTGCTGGCTTTGACCCTGGTTCCAATTACAGAACCCAATCAAGAAGTGAATTAATTAATGGCATGTCAAAGACTCTAAATAGAAATGGTAAGGAGAGTTGGCTCCACTCTGATTGAGGATTATAACTTTGGGTGGAACTGTTGTTTTGGTCTAGCTATGTTTTAGTGGTTGCTACAGTATATGTAGGGCTACCAAGTTCTATAACTCCTGAGGGGTATTTACATGGGAAGCAAACAATGTGTTTAGCCTGTGACGTTGTGTAACTCAATGGCCCTGATAGATGCTCTATCTTTATGTGGTCTCTGAGGTATTTACTGTAGCTGTAATGAAAAAGAAGTGTAATATCTTTTAAAACAATCTTCTAAGTGGGCAGAATTGTAGCAAACATGTAAAGCCCTTGTATTTCTAGCTTAGCATTTTAAAATTATGTGATTGTAATATTTGAAAATGATGCTTATTAAGTAAACTATTGAGTTTTGTCATGCTACTTTCATGAGCTTAACTTTTACATCAAAAGTGACTTTGGCTGGGCTCGGTGGCTCAGTCTGCAATCCCAGCACTTTGGGAGGCTGAGGCGAGTGGATTGCCTGAGCCTGCGAGCTTGAGACCAACCTGGGCAACTTGGCGAGACCTCGTCTTTACAATAACTAGAAAATTAGCCAGGAATGGTAGCACGCTTCTGTAATTCCGGCTACTTGGAAGGCTGAGGCGGATGGGATAGCTGGAGCCCAGTGGGTCGACGCTGGGGTGGCCATGAGTGTGCCACTGCACTCCAGCCTGGATGACAGAGTGAGACTCCAACTGAAAAAAAAAAAATTACTCTGTTTCTGGGTTAGCCGATAGTTTTCGAAACTGTTCAACTCATCATTCAAAAAGGACAAGAACCGCGGAGGGTAGATTCCTGTAGAGAGTTTTCCTCTAACTAGAAGTGTTTCCTCTCTTCCCAGATCCAGACGCAGAGGTATGTCTCCATGTACTGCGGCTTGTGCAGTCTGTGGTTCTGGAGCCGGAAGTCTTCTCCAAGTCGGCTTCTGAGTTCCGGAGCTCCCTGCCCCTGCAACGGATCCTGGCGATGTCCAAGAGCCGCAACCCTCACCTGCAGACTGTGGCTCAGGAGCTCCTGGAAGATCTCCGTGCTCTGGAGCATGACACGTAGGTGCCCTCAGTGAAAATGCCAGTGTCCCTTCCCCTCCCCAGTTTCCTCATTTTGTATTCCAAAACCATCACCATGTGCTGTATGTTAGAGACAGCAAAATGTGACTGACTAGAGATGGATGTGAATTGCTGTGTCCCACGTAACTTCCTCCTGAAGGTGAAAGGACTTTTCAGTGTTGGTTAATCTTGCCAAAGAGGAGACCTTAAAAAAATTCATCCTTCTGGAAAGGTCCTACTGTGCTACCTGGAAGAGAGCTTTCTTAGAGCAGCTCCTTGCTACTCAGCAGACTGTCCCTGACCTGTAGTTTTACCCATAAAAATTGGAGATTAAATAACCATCTACCCCATCAGTCAGCATTTTCCTGAGATGCACTTTGACAAACAGCTCATTCTCTGTCTGGTAATTGTAATTAATTCCCCCCAAATGCAAGTTTACTTTTATAACCTTTCAGTGAACCTGCTACTTCAAATGACATTGGACATTTAAGTTCTGTATTTTCTGTGCCTATTTTATTTTTGAATAAAGAAAGTCAGAAGAGTTGTGTTACCACTATTGCTTTCTAAAATATAAAGTCGACACCAGGAAGTTGGTCTCCTTTGTATATTACAGTGCATACACTTGGTTGGTAGAAAACTCTCCTTAGATTTTTCTGGGCCCTTTGGCTATCAACGTAAAAATCCGATTTTTCTTATGACAAATACTATAAAAACAATCTCATAGATTAGAACACATTCAGCTAATTGAGATTCTTTAAATAAGAGCTCCATTTCCCTTTTTGTGCATGGGTGAGCATGTATATCTTTCTTGTCTGCTTGCTGGTCATGCTATCCAGCTGTGTTCTAGGCGACTGGCAGAGAACAAAGGAAAATACGCTTCATTTCTCACAGACACCATGATGTATGAGAGTGAGAGTTGCCATTCAAATCACCCTTTTAAAGTTACATACATTAGAGGACATGTTCCTTCCTTTTTCAGAAGGAAAAACTGCATCCTTTACTGTGATGCTGTAGGGCCACCGGGTTCTGTGCATTGGTAGGAGCTAAACAAATGCAGGAGTACCCTCACAGTGACAGTCTGATACACATGTATAAGCTGTTTGGTTGTGTATGGCATTTTAGAGTAACTTCATTTTTCTTTTAAGTAGATTTTTATAGTCAATGTGCAATTTATGGCTGAGGTTGAGTGAAGAAGTGTAGAGGAAGGCACAGTTGCTTGGATTTCAGGAGCCAACATATTGTGGAATACTAGCTTATCAGAGCCAGAGGAATGTTGTAAAAGGCAATTTAAAATTCATGGAGGCAGAAATCAGTCCATCTGTGCTGTGTGGTTCTGTAGGCCCTGATTATTGGTGAATAAAATTGGGGATGTTGTGTTTTTATACTTACTCTAGCATGATACTATCTTCTTTTTGGTTGTTATTTGTTTAATAAGGTAATTGGGGGATAAATTAGTATAATTAGTTTGTGCTGTCTCTAGAACTAAAGGGTTTTTATTCTGCCAAAGATGAGTTCAGCAATGTATAGAGAGGAGTGAACTGGGCCAGACCCCTGAGTGTTGTATAGTTTAGCAACTAGTAAATGATTAAGTAGGACTGTTTTCTTCTCCTAGTTTTTAGGTGCTAAGGAGAGCAAGAGTCCTTAAGGAAAACTCTTGGGAAGAAGCATATGTATGACACATACATATTTTGAATTTATGTTACAGGAAAAGTACCTAAGGCCAATTTTAAGGAGCAACTCTGATAGTTCTGCTCTTCATATGAAGGTCAAAAGGAAAAAAGTTTTGTTTTTTGTTTTTTTAGCTTTTCTACATCTAGTGATTTAAAGAAAACCCACTCAGTTTTTTAAAAAAGGTATACATAAAATCGTGTACTTTGCATGTTTGAGGTCTCTTGTAAATTTTAAAATCAAAGACAAAGCGGTAAAATAGTGCATATATTTTGAAATTTATTTTTTACATAATTCCTCTTATATTTATGAAGTTTTTATATTATGAACTATATTTCTCTTTGGTACTGTCAGTTTGTATGCAAAGATGTGAAACCTGAGGCTAGTAGTCAGACTTCTTCCACCTCCTCCTTTGTCCCTCCTCCCCAGTGGCTCCTGGCAGGCCTCTTGCCATCTGGTTGCTGGTTAACCATCTAATCTGCTTTCTCTCAAGTCTGAAAAGAGCAAATCCTCATTAAGATGCAGAGCAATGCACAGTTTTCATGGATAGTTTTGGAGATCCTTATTTCCTCATGGCATGACTTGGAATAATCCTAATGTCATAGAGTTCTTCCAGCCCCACGTATTTTTGTAGCCCCATGTCTTTTACAAATTCCAGAGGATCTTAAAGTTAATTAGAGTACCAAGCACAAGATCAGAAGTCTGGGGCCTGAAGAAAATCAGACCAAGGCTTGAAGTCAGCTGCTGGACCCACCATTAGCTATGTTGCTATGTTGTTAATATAAATTTAAAAGGCTGATAAATACTTTTGCAGACTTACTGGTTTTCTGAGATGTCCTGAAGTTGATGTTTGCTCTGTTTTCTTCTATGGTGTAGATGCTTAGAATGCCTCAGAAGGACTTCTCCAACTAGTGCAGAATCTTGGATATAGGCCCTGATATAGTGTAGGGCACAGTATAGGATATGACATCCTATAGGACATTGAGAGTCTTTGGGTGCTTTTTGAGTCTAGGCTCGGGTGAAAGGGCAAGAGACAACTGGTAAACCTCTGTCTTCATAAAGTCAATTCAAGACTTGCGGCTGTGTCTCTGTTCTGAGGATGTGCATATTTAAGTTTATCTCCAGATATAGAACAATAACTTGGAGTCCTTTGAATATACTAGTTAGTGCATACTACAAAATGAAAACTTTTGTTATTGTCCTTTTTAATTTGTAATTTGTATTTTTTTTTTTTTTTTTAGTAGGAGTCTCACTCTGTCACCCAGGCTGGAATGCAGTGGCATGCTCATAGCCACCCATAGCCTCGATCTGCTGGGCTCAGGTGATCCTTCCACCTCAGACTTCCAAATAGCTGGAACTACGCCCAGCTAATTTTTTGATTTATTGTACAGATGAGGTCTCACCAAATTGCCCAGGTTGGTCTTGAACCCCCAGACTCAGGCAGTCCTCTCACCTCTGCCTCCCAAAGTGCTGAGATTATAGGTGTAAGCCACCTTGCCTGGCAATTTGTAATTTTTGAAGTTTTAAAAAATTGTTAAATATACCTAACATAAAATTTACTATTTTAAGTGAGGAATTCAGTGGTGTTAAATACATTTACAGTGTTGTGTAACCATCACCGTTATCCATTTCCAGACATTTTCTTCATCCCAAACAGAAACTCTGTACTCATCACATAACTCCCCATTATCCAAACCCTTCTCCTTCCAGCCCCTGATAGCCTCTATCCTACTTCTGTCTCTATGAATTTTACTACTCTAGGCATCTCATGTAAGTAGAGTCATACAATATTTGTTCTTCTAGGTCTGGCTTATTTTATTTAGCATAATGTCCTTGAAGGTCATCCTTGTTGTAGCCTGTGTCAGAACTTCATTCCTTTTTATGATTGTATCCATTGTATGTGTATCCCACATTTTGTTTATCTAGTCATCTGTTAATGAACACTTAGGCTGTTTCCATCTTTTGGCTATTGTGAATAGTGCTGCTATGAACATTGGGATACAAGTATCTGTTTGAGTCTCTGCTTTCAGTTCTTTTGGGCATATACCTAGGGTGAAATTGTTGAATCATATGGTAATTCTGTATTTAACATTGAGGAACTGCCAAACTGTTTTCCACATCAGCTTCATCATTTTACACTCGCACCAGCAGCAGTGCTCAAGGGCTCCGATTTCTCCACGTCCTTGTAAACACAACAACAGTTTTCTGTTTTGTTGATAATAACCATTGATAATGGGTATGAAGTAGTATCTCATTGTGGTTTTGATTGGCATTTCCCTAATAACTAATAATGTTGAGCATTTTTTCATGGGCTTGTTGGCCATTTGTGTATCTTTTTGGAGAAATGTCTATTCCAGATCTTTGCCCATTTTTGAATTGGGCGGTTTGCTTTTTGTTGTTGAGTTGCAGGAGTTCTCTATATATTGTGGATATTAATACCTTATCAGATGTATGACTTGCAGATATTAACTCCCATTCTGTGGGTTGTCTTTTCACGCTGTTAATAGTGTCCTTTGATGTGCAAGAGTTTTAAAAATTTTGATCAAGTCAGTTTATCTATTTTGTTGTTTTTGTTACCTATACTTTTGGTATCCTATTCAATAAATCAGTATCAAATTCATGATCATGAAGGTTTTCCCTGTGTTTTCTTCCGAGTTTTAGAGTTTTAGCTCTCTAGTTTAGGTCTTTGATCCATTTTTAGTTCATTTTTGTAGATGGCTAAGGTAAGGGCTCAACTGTATTCTTTTACATGTCAATATCTAGTTTTTCTACCCCCATTTGTTGAATTTCGTAATTATTATTTGAAAATGTTACTACAAATGTGATTTTCAAAATTCAAAAATTCATGTATACTGTGCTCACCATATTTTTAAATTATTTGGTTTTATATTATAAGGATTTTACATTCTTCCAATGGAGCTCTCTAAGTTGCAGCTTTTCCCATAATAAATGTGCACTTAATGCTCTAGGAACATACTTAGCAGAAAATGACTATCAATTGGAAAAATAACTCCCACTCAAATAGTCTATTATATTTTTTAATTGAAGTCATAACTTTCAAAAGAAATTGCTTTATGCAAAATATTATTATTTGAATGTCTGGGAGCCGTCCAAGCAGCAGGAAGAGGTGCAAAGGAGGAAAGTGCCCTCTGGGTGTGACCTGGGTCACCTATGCCTTCACTCTCAGTGGCTTGTGCCAGCAGCCATTTTTTCCGTTCGCACCTCATATCTGCTCTCTTCTGAGACTGTCAACCTAGAACGGTGGTTCTAGGCCATTATGGCATCATGGCATAATGGCATTCCCTCTGAGAATCTGAGAAACCTTCTCTACACAAAAATACATGGGAGCAAATGTCTACTGTTTCACATACAATTTTGGTAGTTTATGAGATCTCCCCCAGGGCCATTTGCTCTCTGGTAGGGGTGCCTTTGCCCTGGACTTTAAAAATTTTTTTAATTTATTATTTTCATTTTTTAGAGGTAGGGTCTTGCTCTGTTGCCCAGTCTGGAGTGCACTGGCATGATCATAACTTACTGCAGCCTCAAACTCCTGGGTTTTAGTGATTCTTCTGCCTCAGTCTCCCAAGTAGCTGGGACAGTTGAGGTCTTGCTACATTGTCCAGGCTGGTCTTGAACTCTTCACCTCAGGTGGTCCTCCTACTTCAGCCTCCCAAAGTTCTGGGATTATAGGCATGAGCTACTGCAACTGGCCTACTATGAACTTGAGGATCACGTTTATTGAATTTGTGTGGCCTAGTGTAGTGCCAGATGCATGAGCATTGAAAGCATTTAATGATGTCGTGATTTCTGTGAAATTGAAAGGTTTCCCACATTAATGGCAGCCCTGTACCTGAATACAAAGCGTTAGCGGTATTCTGGTGGCAGTTCAGGACCTGTGATTTGCTTCAACTCACTCAGTTCTCATGACCACCCTGTGAGGTCGGCATCACCAGCCACTCTGTAGGTGAGGACACTGGGACCTGAGTGGCAGAACTGTGATTTGAATCTGCACTTCTTTTGGCATGATCTGTAATCTCCCTTTTTCTGGGTCTGTGTCCTCATCGAGAGTCACTTGTTTCCAGACCAGAGTCTGTCCTGCTCCTGGGCATTGACAGTCCTGGTGATGAGCTGCTTAAGCCCCCTAGCAGAGGGTTGACAGCCTTACTGGCCAGAGTGTTCTGTTGCCATCAGCAGGCCCATGGCATGATCAGTTATCATCATGCCAGTGCACTCCAGACTGGGCAACAGAGCAAGACCCTGCCTCTAAAAAATAAAAATAATAAATTAAAATTTTTTTAAAAGGGGCAAAGACACCCCCTACCAGAGCAAATGGCCCTGGGGGAGATCTCATAAACTACCAAAATTGTATGTGAAAGAGTAGGCATTTGCTCCCATGTATTTTTGTGTAGAGAAGTTTTCTCAGATGGTATTGAGAGGGAGGGAGGGGAGTGGGGACAAAAGTGAGCCAGTGGGTGGTACACCCTTCTTCTCCTCACCAGGCTGGTGTTTAGACAACATGTGTTGATATGTTGATATGTGCCAGGCTCCTGTGGCTGCCTGATCATATAACATTTAGAAAGTATAGGGAGAGAGAGATTACTCATCAATATTAAAAGCCTTGGTTTTTAAAAGGTTCTGTTCAGTATCTGTAGCAGCTTATAAAATTAACATTTAGTCATGTCTCAATGACCTGTGTGTTCAGGGAGCACTCTGCCCTGTCGTACCTTTGCTTAGAATAATGAGCATTCCTCTCTTCCAGTGCTTCTTTGAGATTACAAAGAGCCAAAACAAACCAGGACGCAGGAATAGGATGTTCTCCTCACTGCCAAAGGCCAGCTCACCAGTAGCAGGCACACCAGGTGTGGTGCTCACAGGGTCTCTCCCCACAATGGAGGCACCCCTTGCTGTATGTAGGCAGGCAGGTGTTCAGGGCCCAGGGCTGATGTGGCCACGCCAAAGTGGGTGGAGTGGGTAGGATCATCCCCTGAGAAAGACGGATGCTTCTGCTTTTCCTTTCCTTCTTCTCTTTTAAATTATTTTTTTAAAATCAAAATGTTGATAGAGAGTAGAAGTAAAGGGGCATCTGAAGCTTCAAGGAGATGACTTAAGGACAGAGTAGAGTGAACATAAAATTCACAAAATGTGTGTTTTTCTGAGAGCTGAAGTTCATCCCTTAGGAATCAAAGCTGTTTTTTGAGAAAACCGTTTTCATGGAAATCCTTAAAAAATATATTGCATTCTTGCTCCTTTATACATTGTACTTGGAACATTTTCCTCTCGATGAATCAGTGTCCTTCCCTCCACCACCCTCAGCCAGGAAAGTAAATTTTCTAGAATCTTATTGCTACACTTTGGCATTTGAGAATGCTTCCTCTACTTATGAGAGTAGGAGGCTATTTCTCACATTTGGTTGAAATCTCTTACCTCTGCATACCTAAAGGTTCTGTGAAACTGGTTGTAAAGGGGATGGGATGCATATGTTGGCTTGGATGTCTGTTCCTTAGAGGTAATTCAGGTTTGGTTCTGAGAAGGCAACGGGGAGTGAGCACCAAATGTCACAGTGAACTCTGATTGGCCCAGAATTGTTCTGCTTGAAACAGCAGGCTCTGGGTGTGTGCACCTTGTTTGATGTGTGTGTGTGTGCGTGTGCTATGTTTGGCTGGGGGGATGTACTGGGTTTGTGTGTGTGTGCTGTATTTGTGGGGTGTATATGTGCATGCTCTGTTTGAAGCATGTGCATGTGTGCTTGTGTGTGCTGTGTTTGAAGGTGCCCTGTGTTAGGGGTGGCCATACAGGGGACTGAAACTTTGCTGTTCTCCCATCAGGTCTTCCTGATCTTTGGGAAAGTGCTTTGAGAATGTCCAGGAGTGGGGTAGAGCCGTTCCTTATGCTGCCTGTTCCTCGGGGAGCTCTGTCTGGCTGTGATTTACCCTTGGGTGGAAAAGGCACCAATGCCCAGGTTGGCTGGAGCCTCATCATCCCATTGGCTGGGCCCTAGTGTCCCCTTGGGGGCTGCCAGAATTTGCCACCTGGCCCAAGGTAACCCACCAGAGCCCAGGGCTTCCCAGAGGCCTTTCTTGGCCTGAGGTCTTTCCTGGGCTGTGTCCTGCCCTGGAGGCCTCTGAGGCTGCTGAGCAGCTCCAGCCTGCCTCACATACACACCTCAGTAGAGTCTTACCACAGCCCCTGCCCCACCTGCAAACACTTGTTGCCTGAGTCTGGTATGGATGCAGTTCCAGTCTTTTTCATGATGTCCCTGGCAAGTCAGTAGCTGCAGTCATAGATCTTTGTGTGTACGTGTCTTTGTGTATACATGTGCGTGTATGTTGTGTGTGCATGTTTGGGTGTCTGTGTGTATATCTCTGTGTGTCTGTGTCTGTGTGTATGCAGGAACTATCATAGCTTCTTCTACATGCTAAACATACCTGTGTCTTATCTCTAGGCCAGCCAGGCTACCTTGTTAGGTCTCTCCCAATCCTGTAGAATCCTGTCAGAAATTTGGCTGACATCTATATAAAGGTTTTTCAAGGGGTGTTGGCCTTTGGCTATGTATAAACCAAGGTTTAGGTATACATTTCTCTTCCTGTCTGTCCTTTGTCTGCACCTTCATGTCTGAGGAGGCTGGAAGGCACTGTGACTACCAAACTCTGATGGGCCCAGAAGAAACATTTTACCTCATGGACACTGAAGACAAGGCCAGGTTTCTAGGGCTGTATTATTTATTTAACTATTTTGGCTGCAGATCAAGTGTACCTGTACTGGACATTTGGTCAGGTCTACAGAGGCTGTGACAGGTGATAGAGGCCTCTCAGCCCTGCAGGACAAACCTGAAGCCCTCTACTTATTGGAAGTGAGTGTTAGTCAGATTTGCATTTCTTCCTTGAAAACAAACCAACAACCTTCTCACTGGAGACTTGGGTGGAAGTCTGGCCTGAGGCAGAAACCACCAAAGTCTGCTGCCAGCTCCTGTTTAGGACTTAAAGCCCCTTTCTTAATCTTGTTTTCTCTGCTGTGCTGTAAAATATCCCATTCCTGGGAAGTTGCCAGAAGAAAACCTTCATCTTAGGCTAAAGGAGCTAGAATCACAAGGGAAATGAATATATCCAGCTCCTGGGCCAGAGACCCAGGCTTTGAGATGAGAGATCAGGTCTCTGCAGCCTGAACGCCTGCCTGAGCTTCCCTCTTCTTCCACACTCTTCCAGCTTCAGGGGCACTGACTTGTGCCTGTTGACGTCATCAGCACGAGAGGCTCAGAGCAAGGAACAAAACTGCCTGTACTCTCTGGGGCTCGTGATGCTGTCGTCTCACAGGAAACCCTGGACGAGGTCTGGGCAGGTGAAAAGCCTTCCTGTTTGTCCTCTCAATTAGTCACACTTGATTCTGGGCCAAGCTGTCTGCTCTCACGTTAATCCCCAGCCTGGAAGGGGAGGGCAGGCTGCACTGGCAGGGCTTGCCAACCCATTCCCCAGCTTGCAGGGTGGTTTCTTTTCCCTCTAATTTGCAACCCCTGCTTGTATTCACATGTACTTACTTGGTTCTGAGTCCTCCCAAGACCTTCTGGTTTGGGCTGCTCTGGAGAGGCAGCTTTTACCCAGAGAGCAGCAGGAGAGCTCCTGTGCTAAGGTGGGCTTGGCCCACTGCTCAGGGGCTGCTGCTCTGCAGGGGACCTCCTCTCTCCACATGCTTGTGGGTAGGGGCAGAATTCCTGGCCTTTCCTTACCCGGAAGAGATGGCACCAGGCCACACCTCCCGGAGCTCCTTGGCAGCGTGGAGTGGCCTAACCGTCAACTGAAGAACAGAAGAGGCAGAGCCAACACTGGTGCCTAGGGGCCTTCAGGTACTAAAGAATGTGCCACAAGAACAGCAAATAAACCAAAGTTCTTGTTATTTCTGTTCCCCACAAATCTGCATAGAGTAGGACATCTCTCAAAGGCAGTCGATTCAACTGTCTATTGCACCAGCCTCTGAACCATGCACTCACTCTGTGAAACAGCAGAGTATTTCCTAGCTCCCAGATGTGGCCCCTGCAGTGGAGCCAGGCCTCTTCACAGCTCCCAGCCCCTCTGGGCCCCACGGCTGTGCCTGGGTTCTCCACTAAGGACTCAGCCACAGTGGCCAGAATCAGCAAGCCCTTGGCACATCCTCGGGCCCACCTGGAGCAGTCCGTGAACACAGCACAGGGATGTAGGTCTATGACCTTGAAGAGGAGAGCATGCTCCCCAGTGATTCAGTGTTCACGGGCCCCTGCTCCTTCCAGGTTTGACAGTTTTTTGCTCGTAGAGTACTTTCAAAGCAGTGTACTGGGAAGAGGCAGGACTGTGTCAAAGAGCTGAAGTTGTGAGTGACTATCCAAAACAGCTTTCACTTTTGACCTTGGAACTTGGTCATTTTTTTTGCCCACATTTTTCATTTTTCCCTGATTGTGTTTAGCTTGAGCTCCTGTTAAAATCTGTCTGCATTTCCTTAGCACACACGAGCACTCAAGATGCGGGAAGTGGGACTCTAACCAGGGACCCAAATGTTTCTGCAACATTGGAGGCAAATGGGGATGCCAGGTGAGCCTGTTCTGATCACCATCTCCAAAGAGACTGGGCAGGACTGCTGCCTACCCCTAATGGCACCACCCCTACCCCTCAGGTCTGCACCTCGCAGGCAAATCCACCTGGTGCTCCATGGCTACATAATGTCTTGAAGGCCTGTTCCTCAGCCATCTCTGCCATCCAGCCCTCAGTCCTCTAGAGAGTACAGATGGGGTGACAGCCAGGCAGGGGGTTTGCAGTCTATGGCCTCGCATCACATGGGCCTTGAGCTATAGGGCCTTTCTTTGCATGACCCTAAGCATCCCTGTCTCCTGTGGGGTGGGGGGTCTGCACCCTGAACATCTGCCTCCTCACATCTGGACCTATCTTGCTCCAGCTACTGTTATATGCAGGTGTGTCCTACAGCCCTTTGTCCTCTCCTGGGCTTCTCAGATGGCCCCCACCAGGCCAACCCCCCCCATGAGCAGGACTTGTGCTCCCTACTGACCTCCTCGGGGGGCAGGTAAGCTGCATTCTCCCAGCTCCTCAGAGGGACCCTAGGGTAGAGCCTCAGTTGTCCATAGAGGTGACCGACTCAAGAATGTACCCTTCGGCTCACTCTCCCTCCTTCTCTCTACTCCCCTGGCCACTCTTCTTCCTTAGGATTAAAAAAAAAATGCAACAGAGCTTTCAGCTTAGGAATATCCCTGCCTTAGGCCTTGCTGTGCAGGAACCCAGGTGAGCCAAATAAAGTCCTGTGTCCCTGCCCTAATGAAGGTCAAAGTATGTGTTTCATTCGGGCACTTGCTACATAATTTTAAAAAGATAAAGCATAAATGAGTAAGGAATGAAACAATGTGCACAAACCAGTAAGTGAATGTGCCAGCCACCCAGCACCCCAAGTCTTCTCCTGCCCCTGCCTCTCCAAACCACTGGGCATAGTGAATATAATGAGCTGATGTGAGAACCTCTGTGTTCTGGCCCTGGGTCAGACCCTGGAGATTCAAGAGTTCACAGATTAGGGGATTGGATTCAATCATCAAAATACTTAGATGTTTTCTAGAGCTCCACATTTGATACATTATCTCAGTGGTCTCACCTAAACCTTCCCAAGCCTTTTGGGCAAATACTCAACTTGTCTGCTATTACCCTTTTATCGAGGAGGACTCTGAGGTTTAGAGGTTAAATTCTAGGAACTAGGCTGGGATTTGAGTCTGGCAGCTGAGTAGTGGGCCCTTGCCATAAAGAAGGCTTTCTAGGTTTGGGGGAAGCACAGATGAGGGAACACCCCTGGCAGGAAGGCTCTAGTGGTCAAGCGGTGTCCGAACTGAGTGCCGAAGGACACACAGGGCTCTGCCAAGGAGTCAGAGAATGGCGCCGGGGGGTGGGACAGGGGTTCCAACCAGAGGAACAGGCTGTTCCCTCAGGGGTCACTTGGAGGGAGGCAGGCTGGGAGGGCAGGGTGGCCTTGTGACTTTTGGATTTTGTGCCCCACAAGGCTGCCATCTGTACATGTGTAGTGCCCGGGCCTAGGAAGTACCACGTCTAATAATGTTGCTGAACTCCAGTGAAGTCCACTTGCCAGGAGGACAAAGTTTTAAAGGGAGGCTTTTCTTGAGGGATGTTGGGGAAACGGGGATGCCTTACTCTTATTTTGTTGGGGTCTGAGGTTTTTTTGTGTGTTTTAGAATGTCTGAGACACATTTTACTGTGGTTGACCAGATAAATGGCTCTGGTGAGTCTTAATTTCTTAGATAGTCAGGCCTCCATTGGGCACCCAATGTGGACGACTCACAACATGTGGAAGAATGATCATGTGTCTTAGGATTATCAGGTACTAAGAAGAGTGAGATCCCCAAGTTTGAGGTCACCTGGACCAGTTTTCCAGCCTCTGTGTCTCTCGTGTTGCCATTTGGGAAGCAGTGGCTGTCCCACTTTGACAGGGTTAGTGTGGCAGTGATACAGAGACCTGCTTTTGTCTGTCCGTATTGCCACAACCCCTGGAAAAGAGCATGGCAAGTGTTCGAGCACTCCTGCACATGCCCACATTACTGAGAGTTAACAAAAGGTGCGCTTCCCCTTATCTCCTATGTACCCCAGTAAGTAACTTCAAAGAATCCTTAACTTCCCTGCAGACTGTGCCCAATTAACTGAGAGATGTAAATCCCTATTTACTCCCTTCTCTTAGTAGTCACAGGTGTGGATAACATAGTATCAAGGTAATCGTAAGTCTTGTGATTTATATAACTTTTGCGTGTAACAACATGTAGTAATGTATGATGTCTTAGGCCCAGTTAACTCCCTTTACTCTACGGCAAAGTTGATTAATACCTCTGTCTAGTGTAACCGGTGCCAGAAAATGTGGACCACAAATGTCATTGTTGACAAAATATGGCCGTGACTTAAGTTCTATGCAATGCTCTGCCAATGATGTAGTCAATGTACCAATAACCCTGAACTTATAAAAGTGGACTATAAAACTTGAGGGGTGAGCAGAACCATTTTAAAAGGGCCAGAAGCCCAGCTCTGCTCCCTGGATTCAAATTCGGAAATAAACCTCTTTCTGCCAGTTCCCTGCCCCTTGATTTATTAGTATCAAGGGAGAGCAGCCATTACTCGGACAGTAACAGCAAGGTTGACAAAAACAGGCCCGTGGTTGCTTCTTTCTTGGCAGAAATCACTTTGGCATGCAAATTTTTTCTTGTCCTTATGGTGGGGTGAAAAGGAGCTGCTTCCTGGTGGGCAGATCTATGCAAACTTACCTCTGAAGTTGAGGGAAACGGAGAGGCTGAAGAAAGAGGCGGACGTATTCAGTTTCCCAGAAACATTTAATAGAAGCCATGTCTGTGTCTCGGGCAGTGGCAAGACAAGATGGTGGTCCCTGCGCCATCATCCCCCCCCAGACCCAGGGCTTATATGCCATGGGGAAGGGTATACACAATTCAGAAGGGATATGCAGGACCACTGAAGTATGATAACATCAAGGCTGTTTTGCCCTAAGGGCAGGATTAGCAGTAAATGCATGCTCTTGCAGAAGGAGCAGTATCTACTGGAAATCTCTGAGGTCTTCCTGGAAGAGGGGTTAATCAGAAGCCAGCATGGTGGAGTGACATACAAGATGGAGTTGCCTTAGTCTCCACAGGGGCTGGCAACCTAGAGGTGGAGAGAGGGGTGAGCAGAGCAGGTCATCCCTCACGGGGTCTGGCAGAAGCCTGTGGGACGGGGGACTGTCTGAGCTTGATGCAGAGGGCAGACCTTCTCTCTCTGTGATGATGTCCTGGTATCACACTATGAGCCTCCCGCTGCCCTTGGATAGGCTGCACTTGAGCTCCACCTCTTCCTGGAGCTCAGCCAACCACTCACAGCTCGAGACCAAACGTCCCTGAGCCTGTTCTTCCTAGAAAGCATACCATTATAATTTTCCCGAGGGCCAGATCCCTTCTTGGGAAATAGCTGAGGGCCGAGTGTATCTACATAAGCACTGGCCTAATACTTGCATCTGTGTTTTATATCTAGGATCACAGACCCATCCAAGTTGGTGACAAGGGAATATTGCAGCGTCTCGGGGCACTTGCTTCTCATTCCCCTGCATCCAAATCCGCTCCCCTCCGTGTTCATTAGTTCACATCTGCCCTAGCTCCAGGAACCAAGGAAGGGCCTCTGAGCTGGAAGAGACTGAGGGAGGCCCCAGAGGGGCTCGCATGGGAGTTATGCCCTGGGCATTGGAGAATGATTTGGGAGGACCCTGGTGGGGAGCTGGAGCCAGGACATGGGGAGGACCTGCTCTCAGCAAACGATTTGGGAGGACCCTGGTGGGGAGTTGGAGTCATGGACATGAGGAAGACCTGCTCTCAGCACCCCCTGAAGTATCCGGTGCTGGACAGGTGTGTGTAGGTGTGTGAGTGCATGTGCATGCATGCTTGAGTGTACATATGAATATGTGTGTGCATGTCACATGCTTTGATTATGAGTGTATGAGAGTATGTTTGCATGCATACTGAGTGTGAGTTGGAGCTCCACAGGGAGGTATGACTTCAGCTTGATGGGTTCCCTCTCCTGGGAGCCTTCTCTTCCAATGCACTGTCACATGATTCTGACATGGGGTCTGTACCTCCTGCTGGACCCTGTGCTCTTTAAGGAGGAACTGCTCATCCTGCGCACAGATACACTGTCGGGTGCAGCACTCTCACCTGAGTGAGGCAGCTCAGTAAGGAAATGTCCAACTGCCCCTCCTGGTCAGCTTTACTTTGTGACTTCAGCCATCCAGTGCTGGTTTCTGGGCAGCCTGAAGTAGTCTTGGTGGCCCTTCCAGACCTCCCAGACCCTTGGCTTTTCCATCCTCTGAAAGGTCCCCTCAGGCATCCCCTTCCTGCCTGTTCCTGCCTTTCCACTCAGTGGCTCTAGGACCCCACCCAGCAAGTGGGTGCCTTTCTCTGCCCGGCCCCCTCTTCTCCCTAGAAAACTTCTGTGGCATGGCCTAGTTAGAGTCACTCCTTACGAACATCCTTCATGTTCTTGCCTGCTCACCCCCTGCCATGCTTGCCTGGGGAAGCTGGCCCTGGTGTAACTCAGCCCTGCCCCTTCTGGGCTGTCCCAGGCAACAGCACTGTGGCTGGGGATGGCCACTCCATCTCAGAAAGCATCGGTAGCACAAGTCTCATCAGTCCCATTCCTGCCTTCCTGATGCCAGCACCCCTCCTACCATTCCTACACTACCTCTCTGGTCATCCCTACACCATCCCTCTGCCACCCATCCTGCCCCTCCTCCAACACCCCTCCTACCACCCATCTTGCCACTCCTCTGACACCCCTTCTCCATCCCTCTCCCACTCGTCCTTCCACCTGTCAAATGGCACCTAAGTGGGGATCAGCACAAACCTTCCTCTTCAGCACATTTGGATGAAAGGGTGCCTTGCATTGACATGGCTGTGTGGCACGGAATGGGCATGTGCGAGTGTGAGCTGGTGAGACAAGTCTGAAACCCAGCATGGCTAGCAGGCTGGAGACTCTCCCATCAGAGCTGAGGCTGATCCTTCCTCAGGAAGCTTCCACTTTGCCCATGAGGCCCACCCAGATGTCCAAGGACAATCTCCTTTACTAGACGTCAACCACACCTGCCAGACGCCCTCCCAGTGACTGCAAGGTCAGGGCAGGGTTGAGTAACCGGGCTCTGTGTCTGGGCCACTGGACTTGTACATCCGTACACCTGTACACCAGCACTGTTTAGTGTCTTCCTTCAGTCCATCTTCCCAAACTCTTGCCTGTTCATACCATGTACTCCCCGCCCAGCAGCCAGCTGGGTCTTGTAGAAATATAAGTGAGACCACAGCTTTTGTTTTCTTACTTCAACTGTGGTTGATTCCCTATGGCCCCAGGAGTCAGGTGTGCCAACCCTCCCCCTCCCCCACCGTGGGCTGGCTCATGCTATCATTTGGGTGTTACCTTCCTCTGCTGTCCCTCCGTACCTGGAACAGCGACTGGCATGGGGCCGACATGCAGCCAGTGTCAAGGGAGGAAACAGGTGCCTGAGTGGGCCGTCACCCAGCAAGGCCCTTGCCTGGCAGTGACTTCTAACTCATCTGTCTGGACCTCTCTGTTTTGAGCTGTAGCAGGGACAGAATTGGGACTGAGGGAGGAAAGCTCTGATCCGACATGGCTGCTGAGGGTCAGGCACTCAGGCTGTTGGAAGCTCACCAAATCCCTTGTATTCTGCACCCACTCTGTGGACCTTCTAGAGGTTGGCGAAGCCACTCCCCGTGTTTAGCCCCATCCTGGGCCCCTTCTCTCCTGTGCCAATGGCCTGGCTGGTGCCAGCCTGGGTCTGCCTTGTGAGGAGGCTGGTAAGAGACCCATGGAAGCGGGACGCTTTTCTTTTGAAGTGGCTCTTTTTGCCTCCTTACTGTGGCCTTGGTTTGTTCTCTGGTCCCACGTGAAAACACCTGAGGCTCAATAGAGCCACAGCAAGTAGGATCTGATGCCAGAAGGGACCCTTCCCTACTGCGCTGGCCAGTATCTCCC
>CAUYQG010082879.1:0-14677 GCA_963574415.1 Tarsius wallacei
CAGTGGCTCATGCCTGTAATCCCAGCACTTTGGGAGGCCGAGGCAAGAGGATTGCCTGGGTCCAGGGGTTCAAGACCAGCCGAGGCAACTTGGCAAGACCTCGTCTCTATAAATAAATAAATAAATAAATAAATAAATAAATAAAATAAAAATTAGCCGGGCGTGGTGGTGCGTGCTTGTAGTTCCAGTTACTTGGAAGGCTGAGGTGGAAGGGTCACCTGAGCCCATCTCAAGGCTGTGGTGGCCATGAGCGTGCCACAGCACTCCAGCCTGGGTGATAGAGTGAGACTCCTACTCAAAAAAAAAAAAATTTAGAGACTGGTCTTGCTCTTTTACCCAAGCTGGAGTACAGTAGTGTGATCATGGCTCACTGCAGCCTTGAACTCCTAACTTTAAGTGGTCTTCCCACCTCAGCCTCCGGAGTAACTGGGACTGCAGATGTGCACCATGGTGCCTGGCTGGCCTTTAATTTTTTTGTAAAGATGGGGTCTTGCTATGTTGCCAGGCTGTTCTCAAACGCCTGGCCTCAAGCGATCCCCCTGCCTCAGGTTTCCCAAGTGCTGGAATTACAGGCAGAATAAGCCTCTGCTCTTAGCCAAGGAAATTTGCACAGAAAAGGAAAACACAAGTTAGAAGGTATTGCATTTCATAGTTAATACTATTTATAGCATTAATAGATATTAAGAAATCAATGAGTTATATTTTCTACATTAGTGATTCTCAAATTTTTTTTGAAAGCAGAACCTCTTTACACTCACAGAAATTGAGAACCCCAATTTTTTTGTTTATGTGGGTTTTATTTATTGATGTTTACCATATGAAATACTAAAACAAAATTAAATATGTATTCATTTTAAATCATGGGCTTATTGTTATTAGATAATACTATTATTATATAATAAGCCCATAACATGTTAGTATGTATTACTTATTTTATGGAAAACACATATATTGACAAAATGAAAAATTTGATGGGAATAATGACATTGTCTTACATGTTTACAAATGTTTTTAATGTCTTGCTTAATAGAAGACAACTGGATTCTCACCTGTATCTGTATTCAATTTTCAATATTTTTTTGGTTGAGACATATTAAGAAAATCTAACTTAACACAGATATATAATTGGAAAAGGGAAGAATAATCATCTTTTCAGCTAATTCTGGATATTCTTTGATACTACACAAAAACTTAACAAGTAGTAGTTTCTTAAAGGTTAGTTGCAACTTGAGCCATTTCAATGAACTTTTTGTGTTTCTGTTACATTAAAATCCATCAATCTGTCTTGCACTGCCAAGGATCCTTTACCCATTTGTGATATTGTAATATAATGCACTGGTTATTGAAAAATGTTGTTTCCTGAGAGTTACAGATCTTCCAAATGTTGATATGCTTCATTCTACGATATTACATCCACATGTGTAAATATCACCACTGATGTCATCTGAAAAGTTTTTAAGTATTGGGATGCTCTCAAGCTTATGGCAGTGGATACAAGTTTTTCTAAGTTCTAATTTTTACTTGAAAGTTTGAATTTTATCCTTGGCTACAAATGCTGTCAGTCATTTTCCTTGATGTGATAGGCTCACTTCATTCTTTTTTTTTTTTTAGTTGGAGTCTCACTCTGTTGCCCAGGCTGAAGTGCCGTGGCACGCTCATGGCCACCACAGCCCCGATCTATCTGATGGGCTTTGGTGATCCCTCTACCTCAGCCTTCCAAGTAGCTGGAATTACAGACATGCACAACCATGCCTGACTAATTTTTTGTAGAGATGAGGTCTCACCAAATTGCCCAGGCTGGTCTTGAACCCGTGGGCTCAAGGCAACCCTCTCACCTCAGCCTCCCCAAATGCTGGGATTATAGGTGTGAGCCATCGCACCCGGCCTACTTCATTCATTTAAAAATATATATATCTATCAAGTATCCAAGTCTGAAAAACATAGTTAGTCTATCAGTCTTTCTACCAAATAAAAATGGAGTTTCATGACAAGATGGCTAATTCAGCTTACAACTCTAATAATGGCCCAGAGGCTTTTTCTCAAGATCTCCATCATGAATGGTGCTTTATGAGTATTGCCCATGTCATCACACAGAATATTAAGTACTCAGGGTTAAGATGTGATAAAATAAATAACTTTTACTATCTCATCAAGGACATTCTTAAGTGAAACTGGCTTTATTTTTTTTTTCTGCAAACGCATGAAGGCGAAAGATATAATGGCTACCAGCATTGTCTTGAGTTACTTCCTTGATTCCTGCTAGGGCACCCACCACTGCGTTTGTGACATCAGTGCAAATGTTAATGTGGTAGTATTAGGATAACTTTAAGATTCAAAAAATTATTCAGTACTTTGAATATTTCAGCACCTCTTGTATTTTGTTGCCAAAAATTCACACATAAAAGATCTTCTTTGATGGGCCGGATGCAGTGGCTCACGGCTGTAATCCCAGCATTTTGGGAGGCCAAGGTGGGAGAATTGCTTGAGCCCAGGAGTTCAAGATCAGCCTGGGCAACATAACGAGACCCTGTCTCTACAAGAAATCAAAATTGAGCCAGGTATGGTGGCACAAGCCTGCAAGTCCCAGCTATTTGGGAGGCTGAGGAGGGAAGATCACCTGAGCCCAGGAAATCAAAGCTGCAGTGAGTGGTGATTATGCTGCACTCCAGCATAGGCAACCAAAAAAAAAAAAAAAAAAAGATTTTTCTTTGATTGAACTGATAACAAAAAAATACATGCAAAACAGCAAGTCCAGCAAAATCTGAAGATCCACCCATTTGTAAAGCAAAAGTATGATTTTTCAGATAAGATATCAAGTCAGTCTTCATATGGCAGCTTAATCAGTTACTGTGTCATTGCAGAGTGTCAGTGCTGTGATTTCTCTTACTGACTTTTCATCCTGTAGGGTGCTGCAGTGTCAACAGCATAACTCTCTCTCTTAGCTAGTATGTGTACATCTCCAGCCAGTGCTGCATAACTCACTAACCCTGTAAGTGGCTTCTTCATTTCTGGTTTGAAAAGATGTGATAAACAATGTTTGCCTAAGTTTAAATATTCAATTTCTTTTTCTTTATACTGTGAATGATTGGCTTCAGTGGGACACTGCAACTGAACTGCACCATAAATATCATTTAAAAATATTTTATTGCATAAAACACAATAAGGTAAATTATTAACATCTTTACAGCTGAAAGAAAGATAGCTTTCATTATAATTTCATTTCTTATTTAAAATTTCAATCAGTTTCTTAGGAGTAGATTCTTCCCTTCCATGAGCCAAAAGACTTTCTGGTATGTCAGCTTCATTTTTTCATCATTTTTAGATGTAGAAAGCCACAGTTGTAGGTTGAGAATATAAGCCTTCTAACCCTATTTTAACAACTCATCCTTAAATTAGAAAATGTGTATTATAGATACATTTTCTTATTTAAATTTAAAAATTTAAAATTTTCTGAATTCTTTAGAATGAGACAAAATAGTATTAAATTCTAAAACAGTATTAATTAAAATTTGTTTTTGTTTGAAAATGTAAAGATATTACTTGGACAAATTAACAAACAGTACCTAGTCTTTTTTGTGCTTCTGTGTAGATTGCAAGGGAAACTTTGGGGTTCAAAATAAGAATTTATTGAATAACAGTGATGTTACAGAGATTACAGCAGGAATAGCTAGAGACAGCTAGTAAGGGCGCAGTAAAAGTACTGAGAGCAAACTGAGGTAATCTCTGAAGATGCACTGCTTCATACCCCAGACCTCTACCTCAGAACGAACCACACCAGAATATACAGCACACATCCCATTAGCCAACAGAGTGTTGAAGTCATCACACATCATTTAGTCCTAGAAAATTCCACTGACATTTAGAGAGTGAGAGGGATAAAGGGAAATAATATTTTAACTTTATTATGATAATAGCTTTGAACACAAGGACACCTTGAAAACCTTCCTGTGGTTTCCAGGCCACACTCAGAACCACTCACTGTTCTGGATGTTTGAACCCACCAGCAAGGTGTTTTAAAATTTCCCTCTGAAAATCACTATGCATTCTGCACATTTTGCAACCCTAAAGCAAGAGTGGTGTCAAGATTCTTCTCATCCTGGTCATATCCTGTGTCTTCTCCAAGACACACAAGACACAGTTAATTCTGATATTGTTTGTCATGTCATATAAATAAGGTCAAGGATCAGATAGTAGAAGAATGATGAGTACTTTTATTACATGAAATAATTTCACTTACTGATTTTTTTTTGAGTTGGAGTGTCACTCTGTCACCCAGACTGGAGTGCAGTGGCCGCTCCCAGTCACTGCAGCCTCGACCTGCTGGGCTCCGGCAATCCTTCCGCCTCAGCCTTCCAAGTATCTGGAATTACAGGCGTGCACTACCACACCCGGCTAATTTTTTATTTACTGTAGAGATGAGGTCTCACCAAGTTGCCCAGGCGGGTCTCTAACCCGCAGACTCAGGCAATCCACTCACCACTGCCTCCCAAAGTGCTGGGATTACAGGCTGAGCCACCAAGCCCGGCCTTTACTGATTTTTTTTTTAAATTACATAAGTGTGTGATTTTGGTTTAAAGTTAGGCTTCATTGGTGTAGAATCGTGTCACTTATTCCTTGATTCAGTTTATGACTGGCAAGAATATGAGATCGGAAGAAAGTCAGAGCTTCTCTGCCCAGGGTCATGCTGCCCATGCTTCACTGTGGGGAAACCTGGCTAGGGTGTCTTGGATAGAGCCTCAACTCTCTCTCATGGAGCACGGACAGCACTGAAGTGGGTGGGCTCTCCAACACCCCCCCTCCCCGCCATCTTCGTTCATTAGTACAGTTTGGACATCTCCAGTCGAGAAACCAGAGCGCACTCAAACGTTGAATTTGATGTGATAATTGGTTAGGGTTAAACTACCCATTAAACAAAGTGATTTTATAGTAATGTGCTATTAAGATTGAAAAGATGTGAAACTATAACATATCTTGTGCTATATTTCTTTGATTCTAAGATGCACATTTTGACACATTTTAACAACACTGAAATGAGAATGTGTTTTTCAGAGATGTTTCAGTTTAACTGATGGGTTTTTTTTTCCTATTCTGATGAAATAGCATCAGTTTTTGTTTTAATTTTGAAATACTATCTTCAAATTTATTTTTTCTTTTGATGTAATTGCAAATGCCTATTTCATGAAGAAGAGGACAATATATTTTACTCTTTAATGGTTTCTGTGTTTTTCTTTTAAAAGATTAATAACAGATGTTAACATTAATTTGTATGATATATACTTTCTGAAGTGTGCATTTCCACATTAAGTGCTTTCATAGTATATATGAAAATTAACGTTAAACTCTGGTGAATGTAAGTTTTTCAAAAAGGCTGCTTCCTTTTCTTAAAAAATCCATTTTGCTTGTTTTTAATCTGATATTCAGTATTTAATGCTGTTTATTATAGGTTTATTTTAGGACAGTGGAACTTATACAAGAGCCCATAAAAGGATCTCCTGGTCTGAGTTTCTACTTCAAAATTAATGGATTGCCCATATTCCTGAAAGGCTCTAACTGGATCCCAGCAGATGCGTTTCAGGACCGAGTAACCTCTGACTTGTAAGTTACTGTCTTTCTTTCCTGTTCCTTTTAAAATTAGCCCACAAAGCTTAAGATGTATTCATTTTTGCTTTCTTTAGTCCCAGAGGACTGACATTATATAGAATTCTAGATGATGGAAAGTTTAGAATAGACAGGATTTTAAAATCATATATTCCGTTCTCCTGGGCTATAGATGGTCTCATAGCTAAGCTATTTAAGACTGTTGAAGCCATCCAAGTTTTAGAAAACTATTATATATTTATGCTGGAGAAAGAAAAAAAATGACTAACTCACATTTTGGATATCTAGTCCATGAAAAGTAAAAGATTATTAAATACAATTTTTTCCACTTTTAAAAGAATACCTTACATATTTTTGAGCATGGTTTTAAAAGATTTTCTGTTAGGATTTGCATATTTTTTTACTTTTACCTTAACAAAATAACTAAAAAAAAATCTCTGTGAGAGGAAGGAAACAGGGAGGATCAGAGGATACAAAGTAGCAGATATGTAGGACAAACAAGTTTAGAGATTGAATATACAACATGAGGATTATAAGGAAAAATTGTTCTGTGTATGGAATTCACACAAGACAAGCAGATTTTAGCGCTCTTGTCACACAAAAAAGAGCAACTATGTGAGATGAATATGTTAATTTGGCTCACTATAGTGAACCTAATTCCTCTCTATATGTATCCCATAATAGCATGTCATATACTTAAATATACATGGTAACTTTTATTTAAAAACAAAATCTCAAAAAATGTTAGATCTGGAAAAAAATTAAAAGTGTTTTTTGAGGCTTTGAGAATAGAACTTCAGATGAAAATAATATTTTCCAATTGGGTGTATAAACGTCTATCTTTGTGCTAGTAAAAATAAAATTTATAAAGTGAAAATAAACACATTTTAATTTATTATTTAACATTTTAGCTTATTGACAAATGTATAAATTGTGGTATATTATTTGATGTTTAGAATGTAAATGTGGTCAGTATCTAAACTCTAATTTTGCCAAAAGTTATATTAATTTTAAAATGTGTATATTATTTTAGATTTCATAAGAAAATGAAATTTTTCTCCAGATACAGACACAGGATGATTTGCTCTATTTTTTTTCATTTCTCATACTCCTCTCCCCTTCCCGTGTGGGTTGGCTGCAGCTGTCCAGTCTGTGTGGGCCACATAGTAACCCTGCCCTGGTGCCTCTCTCCTGAGCCCGTAGTGCTCTCAGTCTCTGACCAGCCTGTTATTTGGCTTCCTAATTTACTCCTGGGCATTGTACTGGGGAAGGAGCGTGCGTACATGCTTTCAAACTGACTATAACTTTCTAGATTGTCCTGAGGCTAATGTGAGTAGGAAATGGAAAAAGTAGAAAGGAAGTTTACTAGAGAAAAAAGCACGGCACTGGAGAAATTGGGGTGAGCTAGGCACTAATATTCAAGCTTTGCTTTTGTTTTATAGTTTGAAATAGTTACGTGAAATTAGCACATACTTTCCAAGGCTAACTGTATTTTTCTATTGGAATAAACATAAAACAAAATTCAATTTTAGAAATAGCATAATAGCATTACTGAAAGTTTAGAAAGCAAAAAAGATATCACTCATATTTTTTCTGTTTGTTTTATGTGGTTACAATTAATGTGTATATAACTTTATCTCATTTTATTTAATTGGAATTATAGCTAAATCATCATGATTTTTTTTCTTTGAGTTGGAGTCTCACTCTGTTGCCTAGGATGGAGTGCAGTGGCACACTCAAGGCCACCCCAGCACTGACCTGCTGGGATCTAGCGGTCCTTCTGCCTCAGCCTTTCAAGTAGCCAAAACTACAGGTGTGCACTACCACGCCTGGCTAATTTTGATTTATTGTAGAGACGAGGTCTCGCCAAGTTGCCCAGGCTGGTCTTGAATCCATGGGCTCAGGCAGTCCACTCACTTTGGCCTCCCAAAGTGCTGGGATTAGAGACTAAGTCACCAAGCCCGGCCATCATCAGGATTTTAAACTGTTTTTCTAACAGTGACTTGAAATGTGCTTATCTGCCACATACTGCTTTTTAAATCTTTTTAAAAAATTCCAAAATTTCCAAATCAAAGTTTCTTTATAAAATTTTGTCTATAGGTTACAACTCCTCTTGCAGTCTGTTGTGGATGCTAACATGAATACTCTCCGGGTTTGGGGAGGAGGAATTTATGAGCAGGATGAGTTCTATGACCTCTGTGACAAACTAGGAATAATGGTGAGTAGTTGATAGCATTTTGCATATTGTTAAGTTGCTATGTTGTCAGCTTGACCTACAGTGTTCTGAATGAATGATATTGCTCCTTCCTTCTCAGAGCCAGGAATGATGTTCCGTTTTCTGATAAAGGAATAAATAGCATCTTGTAAACCCAGAGCCAGAGATGATGGCAACTATCATAATTATTTTAAAATGACAGGCATTCTATATATTGGTTATATCTAAGTTTGTATCTCCCAACATCTTCCTTCCTTCCTTCCTTCCTTCCTGTCAGTGTCCCACCCTGTTACCCAGGCTGAAGGGCAGTGGCATGCTCATGGCCACCATAGTCTCGACCTACTGGACTCGGGCGATCCTTGTGCCTCAGCCCACCTAATTTTTTGATTTACTGTAGAGATGAGATTTTTGCCAAGTTGCCCAGGCTGATCCCAAGCCCCTGGGCTCAGGCAATTCTCTTGCCTCGGCCTCCCAAAGTGCTGGAATTACAGGTGTGAGCCACCACACCCAGCCTTCTTTGTAATTTTCTTTGTCATATGTAGGTATGCACAAAAAAAGAAAACTAAATCTTTTAAAAATTTAACTTGAAGGTGCACTGATAAAACATGGAGAGAAGAAAAATAATAAAATTAAGTAAAGAAAAGATGTACTTACAATTGTTATTAAATACTTTGAACATGTTTTGCAATGGTGACAATTAAACAAAGGAAATATATTCTGTTTTAGTAATACAGTTGTAAAATAGGAGTAGGAATTAAAATAACAATGATTACACTGATGATCATGATAATAATGATAATATTCTTTTTTTTTTTTTTTTTTGAGTCAGGGTCTCTGTCACCCAGGCTAAAAGTATAGCAGCATGATCATGGCTAACTGCAGCCTTGACCTTGGGCTCAGGTGATCTTTCCGCCTCAGCCTTCTGAATAGCCGAGACTTTAGACACACGCCACCACACCTGGCTAATTTTTTTATTTTTTGTAGGGACAAAGTCTGGCTACTTGCCCAGGCTGGTCTCAAACTCATGGGCTCAAGCCATCCTCCCACCTCGGTCTCCCAAAGTGCTGGGATTATAGGCATGAGCTATGGCACCTGGCTGACAATATTCTATAATATTCATTGAGTGTCAGCATTGTTCTAAAGGCTCTGCACATATCATTTTATTTTCTCTTCATGCCTATGTAATGAGGTAGTTACCATTATTTTCTATCCCCAATTACAGATAAGGAAACTGACACATGGGCAAGTTAAATATTTTGCCCAAACTCACACAGCTTGTGTGTGGTGGAATCAAGATTCTCACTCAGGCTGTTTCAGAGGCTGTGGTCTTAATTAATGCATGACACACCTTACTTAAGGAGGGATTTACATGGGTTTATTAATAAGTTGTACATGTAGTAATCTGGCCATGAAAAGTGAATTACAATATAAATGAAGTATGATTCTTAACAGTGTGGTACATCTTTCAACATCAGGTGTCTGGTGAAAACTAGAATAAATTAGGAGTGAGGAGGGGCTGGGGGAGCTTCATTTAGTTTCACCTCAGCACACTCACTCTTTCCTTTTTTGAATTCTCCTCTCATCCCTTTTTTAAAAAATATATATACCTGCCTAATATTTTCCTTTCTCGGGTTTCCTTCCATACAGTTTTGTGCAGTTCTGGAAAGTTCTGAGGCCTGAGAGCCTCTTTCCTCAGTGCCTTTATGTACAGCGGTGTTCAAATGATCACACTCATCCAGCTAACTTAATTTTTCAAATGTTTGAAAGATAATCCTCAGAGCTCAGAGTGACTTTCTTTCCGCACTGAAGCTTATGGAAATGCCTTATTGTCTTTTATTTGATTCGCTAGATATGGCAGGATTTTATGTTTGCCTGTGCGCTTTATCCAACTGATCGGGGCTTCATGGATTCAGTGAGAGCAGAAGTTGCTTACCAGGTATGTTATTTTTCTTCCAAGAATGAAGAGAGTGGGGGAGTGGTCCGTGGAGCACGTGGCAGAGGGTTCCCGGGAGTCGCTGCCACGGGTGCTGGCGGTGCTGCGGGAGCTGGGCTTGCGGTACGTGACTCTGATGCAGGTAGCCGTCTGGGGGGCCAGAGGGGGAGAGTAAGGCCGGCACCCATTTGATCGGGACGGACTCCCCGGTCGGTGCTCCGGTGGGACTCAAGCCACGTGTCCTGGCTGCCCTGATTCGCATGATGCTGCAGTTGGTGGGCGAACGGGGAGGAGGAAACTGCCAGCGGCATCTGCTCCAGGGCCTCGCCCCCACCCCCCAAAAAAAAAACTTTTGGATGCTTCGGCGCCTGGTTCACATCCTGGCCCTGCCCGCTCTATCTTTGAGACTTGGCACAAACGGCTTCACCTCTCTGTGATTCGTTTTCCTATTTGAAATGACGAAAATAACACCTGCTTCATAGGGGTTATTGTAGAGATTAAATAAAACAATGTCAGCTCCTCGTAGGAGTTTAATAAATGTCACCTGTTGCTATTGTGTGGCCAAATGAAACGACCCAACCCAATTTATTCACTTATTCAAGAAATATCTCTTGAGGGCCTACCATGCATCAGGCACTCTAGGCTCTGGGGATTTTGCAGTGTTGGCGCCCACTCATGAGCTTATTTTCTAGTGCAGAACTAGAGAAAGAAGTGAAGGAGTAAGATAATTTCAGCTGGTGGTGTTAGGAGGGAACTAAGAAAAAAAAAACATAGTCAAGTAATTGACACCCTGAACTAAGGAAAAAAAATAATAACATAGGTAAGTGCCACCCTAGGTGGTTCCACCCAGTCACGGCTTTGCCACCACCCATGGGGCTGACAACTCCGGATTTATCCCAGTCTTGACTTTGCTGCTGAATTCCTTCTTCTTACATCCGTCTACTTACCGGGTGCCTCTGCGCAGAGGTTTAACAGGCATCTCAGTTGTAATTTGTACAAACCAAACTTCTGTGACCTCCCCCGTCTTGCTTCTCCTGCAGTTTTCCTCGCCTTGGCCAATGGCAATACCACTCCTTGAATTGCTCAGAACAGAAATTTAAATTGATTCTTGATTCCTTTTTTTTTCCCCGCATTCCTCATATTCACGTTATACTTATATTCATTTATGTATAAATTCAGTGAAGTGATTATAGTCCATCTCTGTCCACTGAAAAGGCCTAGAAATAATGGCCAACCTAATAGTATTGAGTATCCTCATATTGAAAAAATATGAGAGACGCTTCTTAAAGAAATGACTGATGCCAAGTCTGGCACAGGAAATATATCAGATGATCCTGGGATATCTTTTTTTTAAAACGATGATAACGGTGTTTATTATAATAGCAACTAATAAGTTCAGCCACAGACCTGAGGTTTATCAGCCAAGTGCTGAAAGTATTTATTTTCAAAGCAAGGCCTGTGTGGAGGGTGATTGTGTTTTGAAGCACAGATAGCGTTACATTTCCTCTCCCCCAGATCTTAAGTGTATGGCATGGATTCCCGTGTAGAATCCGAGTTGTATTCTTGGCAATACAAGAAAATTCTGTATCGTGATTTACTCCCAGAATATAGTTTAGGAACTAACTTGTGAATGTATCATATGTTAACAAAATACTACTGAAACATTGGAATGAGTCATTAGCATCAATTGGAACTGATCACTGAGCCAGGGGATCATTCCTACTTTCCAGAGTTTACAAGACTTTACAGATGTATTGAGTAGATTTTATGGTGCTCTGCAGTATGTTAAAGAAGGGAACAAACTCATTTTCTTGGTAACTTCAGGTAAAGCCACTATGTGGATTATTACTGGTGCTCTGATTTTAATTTCTCATGTCCAACTGTCTGCTAGATTTTTTGCAACGCTGATATACAAAGGACTAATATTTTTATTTATTTATTTATTTTTTAAGTAAGAATCTCACTCCATCGTCCAGGCTGGAGCACAGTGGCACGTCTACGGCCACTCCAGCTTTGACCTGCTGAGCGCTGGCGATCCTTCTGTCTCAGCCTTCCAAGTAGCTGGAACCACAGGCATGCTACCATGCCCGGCTATTTTTATTTCTACTTGAATGGCGAGTCTGCCACTGTTGGCAGGCTACGTTACCTTTTGTGCCTCAATCTATCTAAACACTGGTATGATCTTACCCTTCTCATAGATCTTTTGAAGATTAAGTAGGATTATACATATAAGGTCTTTTTTTTTTTTTAGTTGGATTCTCACTCCGTCGCCCAGGCTGGAGTACAATGGCATGCTCATAGCCACCCCAGGGTGGACCTGCTGGACTCTGCTGATCCTTCTGCTTCATCCTTTCAAGCAGCCGGAACCACAGGCGCGCACTACCACTCTGGGCTAATTTTTTTATTTATTGTGGAAACGAGATCTCACCAAGTTGCCCAGGCTCTTCTCGAGCCCGTGGGCTCAGGCAATCCCCTCACCTTGGCCTCCCAAAGTCATGTAAAGTCTTAAAAGAAAATCCACTACTTTTCACCCAGCGCCTTCTTTCAAGATTTTTCACTGTGGCTGGAAATCTGAAAGTCATCTTTCTACTTCCTTCTTTCTCACCTTCCACATCCAACTGGTTATCAAGTCCCGCCAACGGTTTGATATCAGTGTTACTTATAGTTGTACTAATCTTCCCGTTCCCTTGTTCACTACACTAATTCAAATCCTAATTTTCTCTCCCCTTAGCCATTGCATTTGTTTTCTAATTGGCCTCCCTGGCATTGGTCTCTTCCAAGATGAGTACATACTCAACAGAGCCGTCAAAGTCATTTTCCATTGACACACTTTGAGTCACACCACTCTCCTGCTCAGAATGCTGGTCCTGAAATATCTTGACATGCAGATAACAAGAAATCTATAAAAGATAGGTCAAAAAAACTTTGAGAGACTCTGACCAACCAAAAATGGGACACTTTAAGGTTTAAGAAGGTTAAGAATGTTAATGAATTAAAATCCATCAAGTATGTTAAATCTAGAGTTCATAATACAGTGTCTTCTGATTTATATTTGTGTGAAAAACCATCAAGAAATGCAAGCAAGTGATTTCTATAAGATTCAAGATAGTGGGCCGGGCTCGGTGGCTCATCCTGTAATCCCAGCACTTTGGGAGGCTGAGGTGAGTGGATTGCCTGAGCCTGTGGGTTCGAGACCAGCCAGGGCAACTTGGTGAGACCTCATCTCTACAATAAATCAAAAAATTAGCTGGATGTGGTAGCGCGTGCCTGTAGTTCCGGCTACTTGGAAGGCTGAGGTAGAAGGATCGCCTGAGCCCAGAAGGTCGATGCTGGAGTGGCTGTGAGTGTGCCACGGCCCTCCATCCTGGGCGATGGAGTGAGACTCCAACTCAAAAAACAAAAACAAAAACCCAAGATACTGGTTAGTTTTGGAAGGAGGAAGGAACTGTGATTAGGAAGAGGTGCATGGAAAGCTTTTCAGGGAGCTGATCTGGATGGTGGTTGTAAGGGTGATTGCCTTATAATAATTCCCCATGTCGTAGTTTATTTTCTGTATCTGTGTTTCATTACAAAATAAAATATTTTAAAAGTGCAAATTAAATCCTGCCCTTGCTAATAGCCCGCCAGAGGATCCCTGTTGCCCTCAGGATGAGGCGGGATCCTTTGGCCTGCACTTCTTCAAGCACTGTCTCCGTCATGTTCTTTGTGCCCTGGGACACCTTCGCCATCCCCTTCCCTGTGGGCTATCACCCTCATTCTCCTCTGGCCTCTCTTAATTTAAGCATAACTTTTTGTGGGTGAAACTTTTCTATATCCACAAGTCTAGATTAGGTCATCCTTCACTTGCCCTTTGTGACACATATCACACTTTGAATTACTTGTTCAGTTTTGTCACCCCTGCAAGATTGTTACCTCCCTGAGACCTTGTCTCATTCCCCTCTGTGTCTCCACTCCCTGACTGGATTACTTGTCGAGGGGATAGATGGATGGATGAATGAGTAACTTTTAAAATGTTAGTTATAGTTATATAGGTTGTAAGCATTTAATTTTTAGCTTTCTTTCTTTAAAATATAACAGCTATATATCTTCAATTCTTTTATGTATTACTGAAAACAAGGAGAAACATTTTACGCAGAGTTTGTTAAAATTTTAAGCCGGGCTCGGTGGCTCAACCTGTAATCCCGTGCTTTGGGAGGCTGAGGTGAGTGGATTGCCTGAGCCCGCAGGTTTGAGACCCACCTGGGCAACCTGGCAAGACCTCATCTCTACAATAAATAAAAAAAACTAGCCGGGTGTGGTAGCGTGCGCCTGTAGTTTCAGCTACTTGGAAGGCTGAGGCGGAAGGATCGCCAGAGCCCAGCAGGTCAAGGCTGCGGTGGCCAGGAGCATGCCACTGCACTCCAGTCTGGGTGACAGAGTGAGACTCCAACTAAAAAAAAAAAAAAAAAAAAAAATTTAAGGTAGGGTTTCCCAAAAAAACTCTTAAGTCAACTTGAAGGGTGTTTGGAGCACAGTGTCACCGCTGCTTTTTGCTGCTTCAGAATATGTATTTGGATTTCCATCAATATCATAAACATGTCAGTCACAACTGGTAGCAACCCTCACTTTCCTAGACATATAAAAAGACAAAAAAAAAAGAGGAAATACTGTTCATAAGGCTGTTTTAGAAAAACACAAGACTCTTAATTTTTTTTCTATGAAACATTTCTTTAGCAAATCCCAGGCCAGGCTCAGTGGCTCAGCCTGTAATCCCAGCAATTTGGGATGCCGAGGCAAGTGGATTGCCTATGCCCTCGCAACCAGCCCAGGCAACTTGACAAGACCTTGTATCCACAATAAGTCAAAAATTAGCCAGGCATGGTAGCACATGCCTGTAGTTCTGGCTACTTGGAATACTTGGAAGCCTGAGGTGGAAGGATCACTGGAGCCCA
>CAUYQG010082880.1:0-10970 GCA_963574415.1 Tarsius wallacei
ATTAAAAACACACAGAACTATTTCCCTGAAATTCCGTAAGTACATAGTCAGAACACAATGTGAAGAATTTGTTTAAAAACATCCTGTAGAAAGTTTATAAGAAAACCAGTATTTGAACAAATTGTGGAATATAAATACAACATATTAAAGTAATTTTTCTCTAATGTGTTATTTTATTTGTTCTGAAACTAATCTGATTAAAGCATATATATTATTTTCTTCTCCTTTATATGTAATTAAAGCACTTATATAGAAAAATATGAATCATTAGACCAGGTTGTAAAGACGTCTTAGCCTCTTGAACAGTAATCTTTGGACCATTATTTAACTGGCCTTTGCAAGAACAAAGTTCATTTCACCCAAAATGTCTTTCTGCGAAGACATATAGTGTGGTTTTAATTTAAGGGCAAATTTTCATTCTTTTTGGGCATGTCCTTAAAAGGGGATTTGAAATCAACTATATGCTATCAAGAACTTTAGGACCTGATTTTCCAGGTCACCCTAAAGCCTCTTATGGCTACTCTTGAAGTTGGTATAATTGTTGGGCAGCATTTGCTTTGGTTTCAAAGAGAATAACAAATGTGGCTAATTGTTTATAAGCTTCCCTGGCTGTGGTTTTGTTTCTGTAACAGAATTTAGGACATCAGAGCACTTCTTGAATCACATATCATTATTGCCCAGTGAATTTAAAACCAAATACAATATATAGAGCAAGTAACAGATTATAATGGCTCAGATTTGATCATTAGATTTATAAAAATATTACAAACTTCAAAAAAAAAAAAAGAAGAGTATGCCGGAGGTGAAATGGGAACACCAATACAGGGATGCAATATTGAGTTGGCCACCATGAGTGACTGATTGCTCTGTCCTATGTGGCCATCTCAGAACCTGTTTGAAATGCTAACCAGGGTGCCGCAACTGTTGGACTTGGACCCTAGTGATTCCCAGGACACAGAAACTGAGTGCCATTTTTAAAAAAATCAACAAAGCCCTTCCTGGGAAGAAAATGTTGGGAGAGACTAAGTGAGGACTCATGAGCAAGTGGCCAGGGCCCTGGTGCAACAGCTGGTGCTGCAGCTTCTCTGCTTGGTCCCTGGCTCTTACCAGGTCATGGAAGCCGAGAGCCTTTTTATTAAATGGACAAAAGTTTTCCTGTGAAGAAGTGACAGGGAAAGACTACAGCCTCAGGCTCTGCTTCACCACTGCAGCAGGAGAGACTGCTGGCTCCAGGCTTTGCCTCACCACTTCAGTGCTTGGCCAGGCACTGGCAGCAGGGGCTGTGGAGGGATCCCCGAAGCAGAGTCCCACCAAAGAGGGCAAGAAAGACACCCTGTTACCATCTTGAAGGCAGAGCAGGAAAGTGCTCCGACTTGCTCACCACGGAGCAATAGACCCGATCTCTGTGACTGGTGGATCAACTACTCAGGGGTTGATAGTGACCCAGGGGGAATATCCTGAAAACACAAATATTGGAGGGACCTGATGAGTGCTGAGTCCCAGGCACACCACCCTACCCCCTACACTGATCCAGTCCTGGGACAAATGATGTGGCCAGAAAAGGACAAGGAAGAACTCCAAAGAGATCAATGGTGAGTACGGGGCTGACCCAAACATCCTCCTCCCCAGCAATCCTCTAAACATCAGACCCACAAAGCTAGGCCATGACTAAGAGGGACAAACCTACGTGAAACCTTGAAATCAGTTACAATAGGAGAACTCCATTCCAGGATAGGTCTGACTGGGGCACTCCCTGTGAGTATGTACCTGGGGAAGAGACAATCCCTCACCTCCCCACTGGAGGAGATCTCCCTGACCATACGAGAGAGGGAGGGAAGGACTACAGCCCCACTCACCTCCACTGCCCCTCCTCCTTCCCTGCTCCAGACACTGGCGAGAGAGTGAAAGAGGTGGCAGCTCTACAGGAGACACCAGACTAGAGGAACGATTACAGAGCCTGCCACAAGAGGGCAGTTTTCTTATTTTTAAAAATTTTTTGCGTGTTTGTTATTTCATCTATTTTAAAAATATTTTTCCTATGTGCATGAATGTATATGTGAGGGTTTGATCTGCATCCCCCCCTATTTTTTTCTTTTTATCTTTTCTTTTTCTGTTTCTTCCTTTTTTTGTTTGTTGTTTTCTGTTTATGTGTGTATGTGAATGATTGAGTGTTCATCTTTCAATTTTGTTGTTGTTGGTTTGTTTTTGCTCTTTGGTTCTTTTTTATTTTTTATTTTTAGTTTAAGATGTGTGTCAATATATGTTCAAACTGAATTCCTTTTTTTCCCCAGTCTTTCTGTTTTTCTTCTCCATTCACTTTGTGCTAGGCATGTGTGTGTGTGTATGTTCCGTTTTCTTGTTTTGTTGTTGTTGTTTGTTTTGTTTCACTTTGTTGTTATTACAGTTTGTTTTGGGGTGTGTGTGTGTAGGTCTGTGTGTGTGTGTGTATGCTCAATTGTTTTTTGCATTGGTTTCTGCTTTCAATGTTCTGTGTTTTTTTTTTCTTTTTCTTCCTTTTTTTTAAAATTTTTGTCCATCTTATTTTATTCTATTTTTCTCTGTGTTCCTCATTGCTGTCACTGTATCTCGGACAAGGGGGTACACACATGTACCCATTGCATCATCATATAGAGTGGTGGTGGGGAGTGGGTCTCAGGGGACACATACCACAATCAGTGAACATTGTAATTTGCAAATAGTTTCTGAATCCTAGGGCCCCATCCCCTAACTTATTCAACTTTCCAAACTACAAGAGACAGCAAAGTTTCCCACCCACAGTACTATTTCAAAATAGAACAAATCCAGAGCCCAGATAGGGAAGAATAGAGGCCTAAGCAAACATCAGAAGGAAAGCCTCTCCCACTGACACTAAATAACAGAACTAAAGAGGAAAACAAGAGATCTGTCACAAATGAGGAAAATCTATAGGTAATTTCAAGTGTAACAAAGAGAAAACTCCTGAAAAATCAGACCTTAGAGCCCAAACAATGGACGACACCAATGAGTGGCCCCAGAATATGACAAGGACTAGGGAATGGATGGAAAGAGTGAATTGGGCTCAAGAAAGAAAAGATGCAACAGAGAGTTCATTCAGGAAATAAATAACAAGATGACAAGCTTAGAAAGCAGAATTAATCTAGCTGAAGAAATAATCTCAGAACTTGAAGACCAGAATATGGAACTAGCCCAATCTGTAAAAAAACATAGAAAGAAGACTCAGAAAGATAGAACAAAGCCTACAAGAGATGTGCAATTATATCAAGAGGCCAAACCTATGCTTGATTGGTATCCCAGAGGAAGAAAGGGAAATGGAGAACACCTTGGAGCAAGTATTCCAGGAGGTAATCCAAGAAAACTTTCCCCATCTCACTAGAGATGTGACTAGCCAAAACAAGAGATACAAGGAACCCCCACAAGACATCAAATAAGAAGACCAACCTCTAGACACATAGTAATTCACCTACACAAGGTAGGCACAAAAGAAAAAAAACCCTAAAGGCAGCAAGAGAGAAAGGGCAGACTACCTACCAGGGAAAATCAATCAGAGTAGCAGCAGACCTATTGGCAGAAACACTACAAGAAAGAAGGGACTGCCGTTCAATATTCAAAGTCCTCAAAGATATACAATTTCAACCAAGAATTTCCTACCCAGTCAAGCTCAGGTTCATCAGTGGTGGAGAATTAAAATCCTTCCCAGACATCCAATCCCTAAGAGATTATGCAGCTTCCAGACCAGCTGTACAGGAGACACTTAAAAAGGTATTAAGCACAAAAAAAAGAAAAAAAAAAGAGTGACCACACACTTCCTAAGAGAACAGCAGAGCACAGAATCAACAGAGAATACAGTGCAACAGGAAACTTCAAAACACACACATACATTCAACCCAAAAGCCAAAAGAAAACAAGTAAACAAAGAAAAAACTTTATAAGAACCTCATGACAGGGATAAACAATCACATTTCAACAATCGGTCTGAATGTGAATGGACTAAATGCACCACTGAAAAGACACAGAATGGCAAACTGGATAAGAAACCATGACCCAATTATTTGCTGCATTCAGGAAACTCATCTCAACACAAGGGACACACATAGACTCAAAGTTAAAGGATGGAAAACGAGTTTCCAGGCAAATGTCACAAAAGAAGGCAGGAGTCATGATCTTAATATCACACAAAATAACCCTTAAGTTATCAAAAATTTAAAAAGATACAAAAAGACACTACATAATGATAAAAGATTCAATTCATCAACAAGAATTATCCATCCTAAACATATATGCACCCAACACAGGAACACTAGCATTTATAAAGCAACTACTATGTAAACTAAAAAAAGATATGGACTCTAACAGTATTATAGCAGGGAAATTGAATTCCCCACTAACAGCCCTAGATAGATCATCGAGACAAAAAATCAACATGGAGATCCAGAACCTAAACTTGACATTCAAACAAATGGACTTAAAAGATACCTACAGATTATTCCACCCAACAATCACAGAACATACATTCTACTCATTACCACATGGAACGTACTCCAAGATCGATCACATCCTCAGCCATAAATCAAGCATAAACAAATTCCATAAGGTTGAAATATTGCCATTCAACTTCTCAGATCACAGGAGAGTGAAAATAAATATCAACACCAACAAAATTTCCCCAAAGCCCACAAAGGCATGGACACAAAACAGCATGATGCTGAACAACTACTGGGTCAACACCGAAATCAAAGCAGAAATTAAAAGACTCCTGGAAACAAATAAAAATGAAGAAACATCTTACCAAAACCTCTGGGATGCCATGAAAACAGTTCTAAGAGGGGAATTAATATCTCTATGAGCACACACCAAGAAAATGGAAAGATAAGCTGGAAAGAGAAGACCACCAAAACCCCAACTTTAGCAGAATGATCTAAATAACCAAAATAAGAACACAAATACAGGACATAGAAGACAAAAATATTACAGAAAACATCAGCAAAACAAAAATCTCGTTCTTTGAAAGAATTAACAAGATTGATGGGCCCCCTAGGCAAAAGGACCAAGAAAAAAGGAGTAAAAGCCCAAATAAAAACAATCAGAAGTACAAAAGATCAAATCACAACTGACCCTGAAGCAATACAAAAGCTTATCAGCGATTACTATGTACACCTATTTGGAAACAAACTTGATAACTTAAATGAAATGGAGGACTTTCTGACATCACACAACCTCCCCAGGTTGAAACAAGAAGACATTGAGACACTAAATAGACCATTAACAACCCAGGAAACTGACTCTGTCATACAAAACTATCTGCAAAAAAAAGCCCTGGACCAGATGTCTTTCCAGCAGAATTCTGCAAAACATACAAGCAGGAGCTGATACCAATCCTACTGAAAGTATTTCAGGCAATTGAGAAAGATGGAATTCTCATCAGATCATTTTATGAAGCTAACACACTGATACCCAAACCGGGTAAAGATCCAACACAAAAAGAGAACTACAGGCCAATATCCCTTATGAACAGAGATGCAAAAATCCTCAACAAGTTTCTATCAAATTGGATCCAAAAATACATCTCAAACATTATCCACCATGACCAAGTTGGCTTCATCCCCAGGATGCAGGGCTGGTTCAACATTCGCAATACCATAAATGTAATTAAATACATCAACAGATATAAAAACAAGAACCACATGATTATATCATTAGATGCAGAAAAAGCATTTGATAAAATTCAGCATTCCTTCTTGATAAAACCCCTCAAATACCTAGGTATAGAAGGAACATACCTCAAAATAGTAAGTTCCTTCTATGATAAACCCACAGCTAACATGTTGCCAAATGGACAGAAGCTGGAACAAGCTTTCTCCTGAAGACTGGAACAAGACAAGGCTGCCCACTCTCACCCTCTTGTTCAACATTATGTTGGAAGGCCTAGCTAAGACAGTTAGACAAGAGAAGGAAATCAGGGGTATCCAAATAGGAAAAGAGGAAGTCAAGTTATCCCTCTTTGCTGATGATATGATCCTATACCTTGAAAATCCAAAAGAATCTGTCAAAAACCTGCTTGCACTGATAAAGGACTTTGGCAATGTCTCAGGGTACAAAATAAATGTGCAAAAGAGAGTTGCATTCCTATACACCAACAACAAGAAGGCAGAGACCCAAATAAAAAGCACAATCTCATTCACAATAGCCACAAAAACAAAACCAAAAAAAAAAAAGAAAGAAATACTTGGTCACCTTCCTAACTAGAAAAGTGAAAGATCTTTACAATGAGAACTACAAAACACTGCTCAAAGAAATCCAGGAAGACACAAACAAATGGAAAAATATTTCTTGCTCATAGATAGGAAAAATCAACATTGTTAAAATGTCCATCCTACCAAAGGCAATCTACAGATTCAACACAATACTCATTAAATTACCAACATCATTCTTCTCAGACCTGGAAATGACAACACAGAAATTCATGTGGTTAATGGAAACATAAACGACCATGAATAGCCAAAACAATCCTTAGCAAAAGAAACAAAGCAGGAGGTATCACACTTCCAGACTTCAACTTTACTATAAGGCTACAGTAAGTAAAACAGCCTGGTATTGGTACAAGAACAGGCATAGACCAGTAAAACAGGATAGAGATTCTGGAAGCAAATTCTCAATTTCTCAACCAACACTTCTTTGATAAAGTCTCCAACAACAACCACTGGGGAAAAAAGAACCTATTCAGTAAATGGTGCTAAGAAAACTGGCTGATCACATGTGGAAGATTGAAAAAGGACCCATACCTATCACCATACACAAAAATTAACTCTAAATGAATCAAAGACCTAAACATAAAACCTCAAACTATAAGAGTCTTAGAAAATGCAGGAGATATCCTTGTTGAAATTGGAACTGGCAGCCAATTCCTGATCAGAACCCTAAGTGCTCATACCATAAGAAATAAGATAAGCCGGGCTCGGTGGCTCAGCCTGTAATCCCTCACTTTGGGAGGCTGAGGTGAGTGGATTTCCTGAGCCCGCGGGTTCGAGACCCACCTGGGCAACTTGGCGAGACCTCATCTCTACAATAAATCAAAAAATCAGCCGGGCATGGTAACGCGTGCCTGTAATTCCAGCTACTTGGAAGACTGAGGCGGAAGGATCACCGGAGTCCAGTGGGTCGAGGCTGCAGTGGCCGGGAGTGGCCACTGCACTCCAGTCTGGGCAACAGAGTGAGACTCCAACTCAAAAAAAAAAAAAGAAAGAAAGAAGATAGACAAGTGGGACCTCATCAAACTAACGAGCTTCTGCAAAGCAAGGAAACCATCAAAAGAGCAGGGAGACAGCCCACAGAATGGGAAAAAATATTTGCCAACTGTAAATCTGACAAAGGCCTAACATCTAGGTTCTACAAGGAATTCAAACGTGCTGAAAGGAAAAAACAGCCCCTTTAAAAAATGAGCAGACCTTGAACAATTATAATACTATAAGAAAGGGGTTGGCAGTAGTGGGAAGCTGCTAGGGGAGGTGGGTGGGATTGGCAGTTGAGGGAAACTGCTAAGGGAGGGAGGGGCATACCTCATCAACAAGGGTACCTGCATAATCAACGTTTGTATACCTAACCCTGAATTGCACCCTACATCTTTAAAATAAAAAATATTTTTTTAAAAAAGAAATACCACCTAAAGAAAGAAAAGGGGATGCAGTTATCTGTTGGGTCTTATTTCCTATTGGTCAGAATTTCCTGCACAGGGCATTAACTTCCCTGCACTAACTGTATGGCACGCATGTGAATGTGTAGGTTGCACAGTGTAATATGAGTCAAGCACTGGGCAGAAATCCAGAGCATGGGTTAGAGATATAGTGCTTCACATCTTCCTCTCACACCCTCTGTGAAATCCAGCCCATCCCAGGGTCTTTGCAGCTGCCATTCCTGCAAAGATTTAGTACAAGAAGATTAGAGAAAGAATTACAATTCCTGCCGCAGCAGCTGTTCTCAGAGCCATAATTGATATTTATCATCGCCCTATAACACCCAACAACACAGTGTGATAATTATTGCTTTATACTATCTTATGTCTTTTAGAGAAGATAAAAGAAGGAGAAAATATATTTATGTAGTCTTTTATATTAAGCTAAAAGTTTACCACTTTCAGTCCTCTTCATTTTCTTTCTTTGAATTTGAGTTACTATTTAGAGTCATCTCTTTGCTCAAAAGTGGCTTCATTCCCTCTCCCTCTTTTGGGATATTATTGTTTCATATGTTACATTCTTGTATGCTACAAGTATAGCAATACAACTTTATAGTTATTTTTTATGCGTCTTTTAAATCATTAAGGGAAGAAAAAGGAAACATATTTATACTCCCTTTTGTAATTACCTATATAATTAATTTCATTGGTGATCTTTGTTTCTTTTTTAAAATAGATTTTATGTTTTAGAGCAGTTTTACATTCACAGCAAAATTGAGTGGAAGGTACAGAGATTTCCCCTATGCCCTTGTCCCTATACATGTATAGCCTCCCCCATCATCAACATCCCCCACCAGAGTAGTACATTTGTTACAATTGAAGCACCTATATTGATACATCATTGTCATTCAGAGCCTATAGGTAACATGTAATTTCACTCTTGATGTACATTTTATGGGTTTGGACTAATGTATAATGACATGTAGCCACCATTATAGTATCATACAGATAGTTTCACTGTCCTAAAAATCCTTGTGCTTCACCTATTCATCTCTGTCCCTTCCACCCCCTTGACACCCACTCATCGTTTTACTATCTCCATAGTTTTGCCTTTTCCTAAATGCCATATAATTGAAATCATACACAATCTTTTCACATTGGCTTTTTTCACTTAATAATATGTACTTAAATTTCCTCTGTGTCTTTTTATGACTTGATAGCTCATTTCTTTATTGCTGAATAATATTCGATGGTCTGGATGTGCCATGGTTTCTTTCTCTCATCTACTGAAGAACGCCTTGGTTGCTTCCAGGTTTTATCAATTATGAATAAAGCTATCATAAACATCCATATGTAGGTTTTTGTGTGGATTTAAGGTTTCAACTCCTTTGGGTGAATATCAAGGTGCACAATTACTGAATCATATGTTAAGAGTTTGTTTAGTTTTATAACAAATCACCACACTGTTTTCCAAAGTGGTTGTATCATTTTGCATTTCTACCAGAAATGAATGAGCATTCCTGTTGCTCCACATCTTTGCCAGAATTTGATGTTGTCAGTGATCTGGATTTTGGCCATTCTAATATGTGTGTAGTTCTCTTTGTTTCTTCATGTAGATTGACATTTTCATCTGATGTTACTTTATTTCATCCTCAAAACTTCTGTTAGTATTTCTTGTAAAGTAGGTCCCCTAACAACAAGTTATTTCCATTTTGTTTATCTGGGAATTTATTTTTTATTTATTATTAAAGAATAGGCATTCTGGGTATAGGATTCTTGATTGATCATTTTTTTTCTTTCAGCATTTTGAATATATCATATGTCAACCCATTGCTTTTTTTATTTCCATTGTTTTCGGTGGGAAATTAGCTGTTTATCATATTCTGGTTCACCTGTATGTAGTGAGTCATTTTTCTCTTGCTGCTTTCAAGATATTCTCTTTGCCTTTCAATTGTTTAACTATGAAGTGTTTAGGTGTGATTTTGTGTGTGTGTGTGTGTGTGTGTGTGTTTATCCTGCTTAGATTTCTCTGAGCTTAATGGATGTGTAATTTAATGTTTTTCATCAAATTTGGGGATTTTTTTCAAAGTCATTCTTTCTTCAAGTATTTTTTCTTGTCTTTTTCTAACTCTGGAACTCCCATTATTCATTTGTTGGTATGTTTAACAGTGTTCATAAAACATATGACTATTTGAGGTATTGTTCATTTTTATTCATTGTTTTTTTCTTTCTATCCTTTCGTTGGGTAATCTCTATAGATCTATCTTCAAGTTCACTTACCCTTTCTTCTGCCAGCACAGATCTACTGTTGAGCCATTATAGATAAATTTTCATTTCAGTTGTTGTATTTTTCAACTCCAGAATTTCTAGTTGGTTATTTTTCAAAATAAGTTTATCTTGTTGATAGTCTATACTTGCTGAGACATTGTTCTCATACTTCTTTAGACAAGGTTTCTTTTTTTTTTTATTCAATATTTTTTATTATGATATTGTGGGGTACATTTAAGGGTTAGGTGTACAAATATGCCTCGTTCAGGCACCCTTGTTGATAGGAAGTGTCTCCCCGTCCCCAGACAGATATTTACTACCATTAATCCTATCACCCTCCTCCTCCCCCTCCCATAGTTTCCCACCACTGTCAGTCATTTTCTTGTGGTAATACGTTGGATGATCAAGGTCTACTATACGAGTGAGAACATGTGATACTCAGTTTTTTGCTTCTGTGAGAAGTCACTCAGTATTATAGACTCTAGTTCCAGCCAGGTTGCTGCAAAGTTCATGATTTTGTTCTTTTTTACGGCTGCGTAGTATTCCATTGTATATATGTACCACATTTTTTTAATCCAGTCCTCTTTTGATGGACAGCATGGTTGCTTCCAGGTTCTTGCTATTGTGAATTATAAACATACGTGTGCAGGTATCTTTTTTATAGAGTGATTTGAGTTCTTCAGGGTATATACCCAGTAGGGGGATCGTGGGGTCATATGGGAGGTTGGTGTTTAGAGCTTTTAGGAATCGCCACACTGCTTTCCACAGAGGTTGCACTAGTTTACACTCCCACCAACAGTGTAGAAGTGTTCCCTTTTCGCCACACCCTCTCCAGCAACTGTTATTCTTTGAGTTATTGACAATTGCCATTCTGACTGGAGTTACGTGGTATCTCAGAGTGGTTTTGATTTGCATCTCCCTGATGATTAGTGAGGTTGAACATTTCTTCATGTGTCTGTTGGCTGCTCAGATGTCTTCCTTTGAGAAGTGTCTGTTCATATCTTTTGCCCACTTTATAATGGGGTTGTTTGTTTTT
>CAUYQG010082882.1:0-17957 GCA_963574415.1 Tarsius wallacei
GCTCTTTACCACTGATTAAAAATTTGCTCCAGGCCGGGCTCGGTGGCTCAGCCTGTAATCCCAGCACTTTGGGAGGCCGAGGTGAGTGAATTGCCTGAGCCCGCGGGTTCGAGACCCGCCTGGGCAACTTGGCGAGACCTCATCTCTACAATAAATCAAAATTAGCCGGGCGTGGTAGCACACGCCTGTAGTTCCAGCAACTTGGAAGGCTGAGGCGGAAGGATTGCCGGAGCCCAGCAGGTCGAGGCTGCGGTGGCCGGGAGCGGCCACTGCACTCCAGTCTGGGCGACAGAGTGAGACTCCAACTCAAAAGAAAAAAGAAACAAAAAAAATCTGCTCCAAACTAAGGGGCATGTCAGTTTTCAGTCTGTGGGTGTTAATGACTCCACCACAGTAAGCTCATTCCTTGACGAGTATGCTAATGGGTTGTTGCTTCCTAAGAGGCAGAGGATTCATAGGTTTTGGTTTCTAATTCTGGTCTTTAGTTCTTGGTTGTGCTATTTTCCTTGCTTATGTTTCTTTTAATTAACACTGAATTTCTTCATTTTATGCCTTGCTTTTTCTTCTGTTTGTACTGTCTTCAGGCAATGACTCCTTTGGTAGCAATCGTTAATTACAGAGAAATGATAGCTTGAGGGTACTTTCTGAGTTACTTAGTGCAAGGATAAAAGTTGTTCTACTGAAACCTCATTAGAACAACTTTTATGTACCTACCTTAAGTAAGAGCTGCATGATGCTCTATTAACTCTTCTTGTCTCTTTTGTCTTTAACTGTTTTATTTTCTTCAAATTCTCCTTGCATGTCAAATAATCTAAACCATTAATATTAGTAAGTCTTGTAATTTTTAAAGGAAGCTGTTCACAGATTTTTCAGGAAAATAAAAATTAGGATTGATTGTGACTGATAAATAGAAGCAACTGAAGAAAAAAGGGGTATGTTGATTTTAAAAAGGGAACTTCTGAAAGAGTCTGGCTGGTAATTATTTAGAGATAATTTTGCTTCTATAGCTTAGACTGAAAAAGCTACATATAATAGAATGCAGAATCTATGACATGAATTCTCTTTCTCAATCTCTCAATATCTCTCTCTCTCTCTGCTATCTTCCAGCTGTCTATCTATCTAGCTATCTACCTAATGCTTTTTCTTGTTTTAGCTAGAGCAGCAGAGTAGTTCTTGTTTTAAAACTAAGTACAGATTATGATTTGTAGACTACAATCTGTGCATACATTCCACAACCTTCAACCAAATGCCATTCTAACATTTCTCATATTTAAAAGTATAAAATTGGCTGGGCTCAGTGGCTCAACCTGTAATCCCAGCACTTTGGGAGGCCAAGGCGAGTGGATTGCTTGAGCCCTCGGGTTTGAGACCAGCCCGGGCAACTTGGTGAGACCTCGTCTCTACAATAAATAAAAAATTAGCTGAGCGTGGAAGTGCGCACCTGTAGTTCTGGCTACTTGGTAGCGCGAGGTGGAAGGATCGCCAGAGCACAGCGGGTTGACGCTGGGGTGGCTGTGAGTGTGCCACTTGCGCTCCAGTCTGAGCGGTGGAGTGAGACTCCAACTAAAAAAAAAATAATAATAAAAATAAAATAAAATAAAACCTCAGACTTTTATATGATACGGACCAGAAAGATATTAAAAAAGAAAAAAGCTTCATTGCCTTGATGAACTCTACTTTTCTTTGGAGGTAGTGAACAACTTGAACCAAAAATTTTATGGGAATTGTCTTGCTATCATTTTATCATTTTGTTTTTCCTCATGGTGACTCAGGGAATTTTATCCCGAGGCTCTCAATGGATCTGTTATAACTTAGCTGATGATGACACATCCCAGAGGCTCCTTCCATATTGGGCCTCAGGCCAGCAGACTACGCACCATGCTGTCCTATGATTCACAGGACAAAACTGCTCTAGACACCTCCCACTGCCCAGGCTGGAAGGGCACCATAATGAGGCAGTGGGAGGGAGTGTGGCTAGGAAAGTTGTTGAAAGGAAGCTTTTGTTGTAACTTTCTTCTCTGTATCAGGAAGCTAACACCAAATTAAGGCATTGTCAATCAACAGACCCTACGCTTGTGAGGGATAAATTAGAAGGTCCTTGGCCTTTTATTTAGGGTAGAGAGTGGTGTTTTAGAGAGTTGTAATTATTTTAGGTGGGGGAAAAGGCCATAAAGCATAGAATCCCGGAAGGAAAAGTAATTGATTTGCTGCTAAATGACGGAACTGGACCATTTTGAAATACTGGTCAAGGTGAGTGTTGAAAGTGTGGGTACTCTGGCATTTCTCTACCCTTGAGAGTGAAGAATTGGACCTTGGGAGCCAAATGATACTCTTTTATTTCCCAAAATGTCATTTATTTTGTAATAAATTTGTACTGAAATCAAAAATGACTTGTGTTCTCTTACGTAAGTGTGACTGCCTGCACATTATTCATTCAATGGACATTTACAGCACAATTTCTGGGCGTGGAGTTCTGCAGCTAACTCTTCTGCAGCGATGAAGATCTGACCAGATGCACAAAAGAGTTGAAAAGAACTGCCAGTCTCTACTTTCGTGTTCTTTTCCCTCTACTTGGGGAAAAACATCAGTATATGACATGACATTTGAATAACTTAAAGTGAAGTGTTCACAAGAGCAGAATAACTCAGAATGGGCCTTGAAGCTATTAGGTGTATGAATCACTTGCTACCTCCTTGGGGGTCTCACACCAGTTATTCTGAGCTTCTGTCAGAGCACTTAGTGCATTGTGTGATTTGTCTCTCTCACCCAACTAGACTGGGAGCTCCTCGTGGAGAGAGATTTTTATCATATTAATCTTTGCATCTCTGGACCCTAACATAGTTCACTGCATACCACAAGTGCTCAGTAAATGTCTGGTGAATGAATTAGTAAGAAGGATTTCAGTTATCATTTCCGGGGAAGAGAAGGGAATAAGATGATAGCTTTATATGGGCATAAGCTACAAAGGAAATATTTGATTCTTTTCAGTCTAGAGTCATAATGTACTTTCCTTCTCATAATTCTAGTCAAGGGAAGTAGTTCAATTCATTAGAGGTCAGTAAGTATTTACTGAGCATATTTTATGTTGTGATTGTATATGTAAACATGAAATATTTTCTAACCTCAAGGGACTTAGAGTCAGGGCAAGTGACATAAAGGTAAACAGATCATTTCTATGTAATTTGGCAAATATACTGTGAGAGGCATTCAGGAGGCATTATAGAAGGAGAGAAAAGGGACATTGGCTCAGGCGTAGCAGGAATGGGGCTGGGATTTGGGGAGAATCAGGAAATTCTTCTAAGAGGAGATGACACCTGAGTTGAGTTTTAAAGTAGGAATAGCCAAGTGAAGAAAGAAGGGTGTGGCTTTGGAAAAGAGGAAGAGGGAAAAACAAATCAAGACCAGAGACATGAAGGTTAGAAACAGTACAGAGGGTGCAAAGCACTACAAGCGGCTCACTGTAACAAGTGAATGAAATAATTCTGTGCTGAAGGACAAGGATGACCTTGCAAACAACAGTTATGGTGACTCCCATGTGCCATGTAGTGGAGATTGATCTTGAAATAGGCAGTGTTGGCGACGAGAATGATTAGAAGGTACCTGAACTAGTGTAGATGAAAATCAGGAAGAGAATGGTAGTGGCAGGAGAGGAGAGAGTACTCCAGCAAGACTTGATGGCAGATTAAGTGTGGGTGACAAGGGAGTGGGAAGAACTCAGGATTTTGGCTCAGGTGGCTAGGTGGATAGTGGTACCATTGATTGAGAGAAAGAGGGTAAGAGAAAGAATGTATCTGGGAATGAAGAAATAAAAAAAAGTCATGTTTATATATGGATGTGGTTTATTTGATATGCCTGTGAATCTTCCTAGTTGAAGTGTTTAACAGTCTTCTGAATGTGTAAAAAATCTGAAGCTTGGGAGAAGTCAGGGTATGCAATATGTATGTGGGGTGATTAAGGCATACATATGGCAACTAAAGCAATGAGAACTAGTGGATTACCAAGGAGTTTAATGTAGAACAGAGGGTTTCAATGTCAACCAACAATGTGGTGTTCTGTAGCTTTCATGTTCATCATCTGGGAAATTGGTCAAAAGTAGATTTCTGGGTACCTGTCTTAAAAGTTCTGATTTATTAGCAGAGAGTCAGAAATCTGCGTTTTATAGCATTCCCTGGTTAGTTTTGATAGACCGTTATGTTTGGAAAGCACTGATAAAGAGTAAGAGCAATGGTATCATGCATATTTTTGGAGGTTGACAAAAGAAGTAGAAAGCAATCAGATGAAGAACCAGCAGGGAGTGATATTGCAGAAGACAGCGAGAGAGTTTCTAGAAGAAATATCGGTGTTATAGTAGAAAGTTCTAGTCAGAGAATTTGTGAAGAGTTGGTTTGATTTGGCAGTATGGTAGTCTAGTATCTTTATAGAAGGAAGTTAAGGGTAGGAGTAAAGCTAGGTTGCCTTGGGGTGAGGAGTAAAGTATGGGAATAAGGAAGTGAAGAAAGATAATAGACAATTTTTTCAAGCACTTGATTGTGAAGAGAAAGATAATGAAATCTGGAGGAGAGAGATCATAGGATTATGAGGCTGATTTTAAAGGGGAAAGAACTCTCAAGAATATTTAGAGCATGACGGCAGAAAGCCAGTTAGAACAGGCAAGGGAAGGAAAGATAAGAGTAGGTAGAAGACCGGACTCTGCATAGGAGGAGAAGCATCTTATCCTCTCAGCTGTGAGGAAAAGAGGTAAGGGAGAGTGAGCTGGGGTGAGGAAGAAAGCTGAGGCACAATTTTTGATGGAACTTTCAGGGAGACATTAAGAGGTTCAAGCAGCTGAAAGGGCACAAAGCTTGTTGAAGCCAAACCTAGGAAAAAGAGCCTTAGTGTTAATTTATTATTTGGGAAATATTTCTGTTGCAAAGTGTGTCAGACTTTTTTCTTACACTGCATGTTTTTCAACATCTAGTAGTATGAACATATTTTGTAGCTTGAGTTCCTTTCTGTTGGCCCTGTAAAGCCCAAATCTCTTTTTTGCTGATTCATTTCCTCATTTGCATTTGTTTCTGGGTTCCTTGCATTCTGTATTTCCAGAAACTAGCACAGGCAGGGGGATCTCAATAACTGGTTGATTTTCTAGGTGAAGCGGAGCCTGAAAATTTTCTTTTTATGGACACTATTACTAGGCCCTCTCCAAAAAGGGACGTTAATTGACAGCTAAATGGAGGATGGGACTAGCAAAGTCAAGGAGAGAGAACTTAATTTTGGCCCTCTCTCTTCCAACTAAGCTTTTTCCCAATCTATAGATTCCCAAAAAAAGTCGTACACTGTGTGTGAAATAGCAAACTTGAGAACTCAAAAACAAGCAAACAGATGAGCACTCAATCTAACAGCCCCTCCCCAAACAATCATAGAAACAAAAACTAGCACTTTTGTTAAAGCTAGCAATTTTGTTCATACTCCAATGTAGGAAAAGATGGTGAGTGACTTGTTTTATATTCACTCAAATACTTTCTTTTAATCTCAATTTTAAGTATTTCATTTTTCTGAATGTTGAAAATTTGAGAAGGCAAGAAATATAGAAACAAGAACAAAACCACCCATTATATAGCACCTAGATACAAATACTAATATTTTGCCAAATTTATTTTCAGTCTTTTCTCTGTGCATAACTTTTTATAAGATCATACTATGTATATATGACTTAATTCCTCTTTTTTAAATTTAACATTATATTGCAAGCATTTTCTCATGTAATTAAAATATCTTATAAAATATATTTTAACAGCATAATACATTATAAGGTTTCTCAAATTTTATTTAGCTATTCTCTTACATCTAAATTGTTCAAAATTTTCAGTTTCATAAGCAGCATTGCTGAGCTTGCTTTTGCATATAAAGCACTTTCCATATTTTATATTACTTTCTGAGATATTATATAAAAGTATATAACATCATTAAAGCTTTTGGCACTTATTATCAAATTCCTTTCCAAAGACTTATGTCATTTTGAAAGCTGATCAGCAATATATGAAATGCATATTTAATTATATATGCGCCATTATCAAGTATTTTATTTTTAAAATACATAACTGTGCTAATCTGTGGGCAAGACAAACAGAAACTGGATGATTTTAGTTTTTATTTATTTGATAAATGGTGAATTAAATATTTTTTACATTTTGATACAATTTAATTTCTAATTTTGCAAAATGTCTACTTATGAATGAAAATGCCTATATTTTCTTATAAATTTATACTTTAATTTTTAATATATTTTAGTAAGTGATCATAAAGTATACAACATTATGTTAAATACTATGGGAAAGGCAAAAGAATGATAATAAATTTCTTTCAAATTTAAGGAATTTGTGTTTTATAATCATACAACGTGCGGTATGGAAGAAGCCTCACAATACACCTTATTCCACCCCCAGTTGAAGAAGCAAAGATTAAACCCAAAAAACAATTCGTGAAAAAAATGTCAGATAGTAGAAAATTTTGTGGTGAAAAATACCTTTTGTTGTTTGACTTCATAGAAAGTAGAAACCTGTGTAACTTGAAGCAGCGGGGAAGTTGTTATAAGAAGGACAGAATGTTGCTGAACTTTAAAGAATAGAACGAGTTCAGATAAATGAAGAGAAGAATTTAAGAGCATGAACTGAGGGCTAGGAGGTAGAAATGAACATATTACAGGTGTTGGAGAGATTAGATCAGACTGTCTAGGGTGGAGGACTGGTGTTGGGGAATAGAATGTGCAACAAGACCAGACTCAACATGTAAATCAGAGATCGCCTGACTCTTCTAGTTGAAACACATCACTCTAGACTTCCTACCAAGCATAAGCTGTAACCTGACTGTACAGTTCATCCTTGTGGTTACAAGTAGATTGCACTGACTTCAGTGAGAACCAAGTTATTAAACTCTGATAGGTAGACTGCAAGGCACATCTGGGTTGACCTATGAACTAGTTTTAGGAAAAAATCCATACGCAGGGCAGTATCATCAGCTGGACAGAGCACTGAGCATGGAATATAGGGGCCTCAGTCGAATTACTGTGTCATCCCAGACAACTCTATGATCTTAGGCAGATTACTTATGTTCCCTAGACCTCAGTTGCCTCATTTGTACCCTAATCTCAGATTCTATAGCCATTAGCAGGAGCTCAGATAAGGGACAACCTGCACAGGGTACCCTGGGGAAAAGAGGAAGGATGTCAGTAGCACGGAACCTCTATTGTCATCTTCAGATCTGGACAAAGACCTTTCTTTTAATTCACAATTTTCGAAGGTATGATGAGATGTCAGGCACTTTCTATATTTGATTCTGCCACAGATTTAACAGAGGGTCAACTGGAGCAGACGTCCAAGTTATCTACCTTATGTATGCAGAGGACAAATTAGTGGGCATTAAAAAAATCTAAGGCAATAATTCAAACTTTCCCATGAAAAATCTGCTTTTTCCTCTTTGTATGATTTTGTTCTTTTAACTTTTTGAGTATTTAATTTTTGCATCGCCTTCTCCTAATTTCTTGCCTGCTGATACTTTGGTGAATGAACCTTGTTAAATTGAAGGTATTTTTATTGTATTTCTTTGGAATTGTCTTTTACAGTGATCAAACTTCCCTTTTTATGTGTGCCACATGTACTCATTCTAGATTGGAATCTAATGAAGGGGAAACACTGCCAGGTTTTATTTTGCTTTGATGTCTATTTTATGCAGTCATAGAAAAATCTATCTTTTGATGAATTAGAGAGAGATCTAATTGATTACCCTTTGACCATTCATAGGCAACTTCACCCAAACAATTCTTTCTCCCACATCAAGAAAGTTTGGTATTTATCTGAGAGCTTGGTACAATGCCTGGCACATACTAGGTACTCAATACTTTTTAAAAAATTAATGTATCTGATTGGTTTTATAATTCAGCAGTTACTATATAAACTGACTTATTGTGTAGAAGATTAAAAATATTAGTTCCAAAACAGGAGACAAATAGAAAATTCTTGTGAAATATATAAAGCATGTACTATCTAGTAGTTTTTCTAATATTTATGGATGATTGGGACCCTTTTTCATTCTTATGTTTAAGAATGTCATTATGTATTGGCACATTTGCTATTTCAGAGAATAGAATTATATTTGCAGAGAACCTTAAAGTTTCCAGAAAACTTTCTGAGATATTATCTAATTAATCCCTATAGCAACCTTCTGAGAAGGGTGGCAGAGATATTGTTATCTCCATTTTACAGAGAAGCAAGCAACTGGTAGAGGAGAAAAAGAGAAGGGATTTTCCTAATACCATCCAGCTTGTGTACATGACATAGCAATGAAAGTAGAACTTAATTCTTCTGATGACCAGTTCAGGGCTTTTTCTACTATATAAATCCTTAATCTCTAGGAAAGAATCTGTCTTAACTCTCTTATCCTAGCGACGAAGCAGCAAAATTTATACAGGTGCTCCTGCTTTGATTTTGTCTTCGAATATCCCAGCACCATCTGTCTTGCCTACCTCCTGTCTTCATTTTTATTTCTAAAGTGTTCTCCCTGCAGGAGCCAACTCTTCCTTCTTTCTAATTAACTTTTCTGTGGAAACTCCTGTCGTAATGAAATTGCACGTGTGCCTGTTCTCTTGCTTAGATTTCTTTTTAGTGCACCTGGAGGGAGAAAGCTTTTCTGCCATCTCACCGCATTATCTTTGCTGAGGGGGAACTTCTAGGAACTAAGACAGCTGCCTTCCTGGGAGTAAACCTCCCTTTTCAAGGCAGCCCAGTCTCTACTTGGTAACCCGGCCCTCTACATTTCCCTTTGGGCCTAGTGTAGTAAATACTCAGCTATTGCTAGTTCCAGGTACTGCACCATTCTTTGGATACCCCTATGCTCCCCACATCTTAAAAAGTCCCTTTATTGAGCCCACCATAAATGGTTCTACTATAAATGTGCATCTGGGACCCTAACTGACACAATAGTCATATTAGTAAATGGAAATTATATTTGCCTAAGCATGTTTTGTTTTACAGAGGTTAACACTTTAGGAGAAAAAAATAAAATTGTTGTTTGTCTTTTGATACTAAGAGAAGAAAAAGGTAGTAATGATGGATGATGAGGAGGATGAGGGCCAAGCATCTCCCATGTGTCAAGCATTCTCTTAGACTCTACTTTATACCTCATTTAAACTCAGAACATTGTCTCCCTTTTGTAGACCTGGAAAAAGCTGAGAGAGGTCAAATAACTTACCTAAAGCTATACAGTATGCCAGTGGAGAGCTGAAATTCTAACCAGTGTCTATTTGGTTCCAACATCCATCCTTTTAGAGAGATCAGGCTGCTTCCTAGATATACAGACTGAGAAAGACCATCCCATCAGCAGTCAATTAAATTTATTTGTCTGTACAAATTCTTAAAGGTTCTTAATTCCTATAGGAAAATATCTCTTAATGATGGCATTTAAATGATTTTAAGGCAAATTTATTGAAAACCTAATTAATTCAGCAAACCTCATCAGGTCAGATCCATTTTTTTAATCTGATTTGACTGATTTGTTACTAGCCCACTAGAGGCAGCTATTCCGCGGTTGTCTCCAAGGCTACTCACCAAATATTGGATGAATAATTAAATATTTTGAAAGAGTTTTTCCTTTGATAATGTACTATCTTCCCATGGCAGTTATCTAGGGTTTGTTCCTCTCTAGGTATGGAATATTTAGTTCACAGTTGATGTTCTTTCTGTCCACTTCTAAAATGAGTAACATAATTCCATAATTTCCTGAGACCTATAAAATGCTTAGCATTATAACTAATCTGTAAAGGTGACTAAATTCCTGGAGGAATACTAGCTAAAAACTTCCATTTATGGATCAGCTCTTCCTCCCACCAAATACTACTCCCTGAAAAAAATCCACACACACTAAAAAAACCCAGTATTTATCCTAGCAACTCACATTTGATTGTGCATTTTTTTTAACCTTCAGGCAAGCATTTTCATTAACCCGGGAGGAAGGCTTTGTCTTCTAATTCCCTTTGGGTCCCCAACTTGCATCTAGAGATATTCTTAGCAATAATAAACATCATTTCTCCATCTCTGTCTCCACCTTGCTGATGTGAGACCTCTGGCCTCTCTGAATATACCTTCCTTTTATTTTGAGAAGTTGTGAGGGAGTGAGTCACATATATCCCAAAAAAGTCTTTTCAGTCCTGAGAGAGTGCTGTGTTCCTTGCAGGATTCCTCACTTTTTGTTTTATATTTTTATTTTAAAGTATATATAGTTTAAAACTTTTTTTATACCTTGACACTTTTTCAATCATTTTAGCAAAACCAGCTCCTTCAGACCTTGATCACTGTTACTTTTTCCCCTAAACCTCAGATAAAAGTTTTTGAGAAACTCAGAACAAACCTAAATGATAGCACAACATGCTGTTGTTAGCATCAGTCTATGCCTACAATATCAGCCTATACCTATAATGTCAGTGTTTTTGTGTTTGGTCAAGCCTTTTTGCCTTATCCCTTTTCCCTGAGGGTAAGTTCTTTCCCAAAAGGCACTTCAGCGCACTTGCAAATATACCTTATGCATATGCAAGTTATGTCCAGATGTAGCAGAATATTAGAAATGAACACAACCATTATGGCTGTTTGACTTGCTCATTTCTTGAAACTCAAAACAGAGACTTTCCTTCCTAGTGTCTAGTGGGAAGTGAAGGTTAGTTAGGTAATGAGGCTATCAGTGTCATTCAAATGGCCATTACTCTGGAATATTCTTTGAAATAACAGTTATTGCTTAACTGTTACAGGTACACTATTTGCTCTCAACTTCTCTCACACATTCCTTACAACCTCTTTGAACTAAAGTGGTAGAAAATTCTCTGTGTTTACTGAAAAGTCACTGGGTTGGCTTCAAAGTACTGTGGATTATTGCTAATCAAACAAGAGGCAATAATGCAGTGCTCTGAGGGCTCTTCAGATGCAGGTAAGATTCCTCCAATCATGGACATGACTACCTATAGTGAAAAACTGAGGGGCCCCTAGTTGTCCCAACCAAAATCAGTACATGCACAAATCCTCATTTCATGCATATAATTTTAGGTTATGGCTACCATACCTATTTTTTTCAGTCACTAAAAATGTAGACTTGAATATTTAATGGAAAACAGATGGTGCTTGAAATCTCTAACTTACATTTAACAAAAGTTGTTTTGGAAATGTTGCTTGTGTGTACTTTTATTGCTTTAAACACAGCACCATTTTAGCCTATTCTGATGAATTATTTAAGAATTATTGTCCCTAGCCTAAGACAGCATTTCAAAGTGCACGTGTTAATCATATACTTGATTAAACATTTCCTTGCCTTCCTTTTCAGCATTCCAGTTGGCTTTTGAGTGGATAATTGTTGCAGTGAGAGCACTGACGTTGGAAAAACTAGTGCCCGTTTGGATTACATAAAATACCACAATGAAAAGAAATACCTGTGATTTGCTTTCTCGGAGCAAAAGTGTAAGTACTTTTTGTTTTCATTTATTTTCTAAACGTATGTACATGTAACTTATTACTGTTTACTTTGGATTTTAATATTGTCTTATCATGATTAGACTGGTGGGAAACCTTTAGTTAACTTTCATTTCTCTGACTATATGCCAGTTTACTAACAAATGCAGACTTGTTCATCTGTGTGGCCTGGTTGGCATTTGATGAAAATTCTCTTTCAGCCAGTTAATATGCCTTACCATTCATTCATATAAGCCTACAGGCATGATATTGAACACACTGATTTTTGAATGCCTGCAGAAAGTAAATGATTGAAAGCTGAAATTGAAGAAATGTATGCCTTGAATATAAAGCTTTCTGGGCAAGTCCAAAAGCACAAACTGAACTTATCTTATTATGTCAATTGGTTACATTCTGAAAGCTCATCCCTTCCAGGAGTTTTCTACCCCGGCACATGTCTCTCGTCTCTCTGTCTAATTTTCCTTTTAAACATTTTTAAGTGAACATTCTCAGGACCCTGCTGAAGGTTGAGTCTTCTTTCCAATTGCTTAATGTTTTAAGGTACCAAGTTCATGATAATTTTTAGATTTCTATTAGCTTATGAAAGAAAGCATAAGCAAATAGAGCAACTTGAAGAAAACTACACAAGGCAAGGATGAAAGCAGACTATTAATTTCCATCAGACGAGCTCTAAGAAAACATCCCTTTGTTCATTTAACCCAAGGGAGGAAAGGCATCCAAACAGATGTAGTTGTGACGTAGGAACATTCATTTGAAGGCATCAGAAAAACCACAAATGCAAACACATTTCTCTAGTATGGGGATGCTTTGTGTTACAACCAGTGATTCTATTGTGATGGCCAAAGGCCATCTTTCATTCTTTCTATAGAATTACCATCCAGCTTTTAAGGGTGAGGCATGAGTATGTGGAAAGTATAGTATGCCCAATGGGTTTTCTTTAAAAAAATGAAGATATACTGAGAGGTATGTCCCTTTTTAAATTTTACTGTGAGTACTGTGTTTAATAACCAACTAAGCAAATTCAACAAACTCTGAAGAAATGTTTAAATTCATTTATCTTATTGGTTGGTGTTTGTTTGTATGGATTATTGCTTTTATCATCATACAAAGTTGCTCATTGTAACAAGAGGTGACCTGCATACAGATTATCAAATTGCGAACATATCTTTGTGTTTCAGAGTTTTCTTATTGCAAATTAAATATGAAAGTAAACTATTCATATACTTCCTTCTTTTATTGAATTTCAGAGCCATGTGATATGAAAAAATATCTAAAGGCAAAAGGGAGAATATTTTGGATAATTATAACTATATCATTAAGCATTTCCCTGTTCTTGGATGGAACATCCTAAAAGCAAATGATTAACTAAGTCGTGACTTTAAGGAACTGCAAGAACTTAATGATGCTAAGAGATTTCCTGTTTGTATTTGTTTAATGCAAAAATTTTCATCTTCGTGAAAAAGCTCAAGCTTCCCAGATTAAGAGAACCTGAGTTGCCTACATTTGTCCAAATATTAACAGTAGAGCTCTCATTTCATTGCTTCCTAGCTTCTTGAAAATCCACTGGCATAAAGTGTTTCCATTTAATTAAATGGCTCTAAGCAGGAGTTACTGTTTGTCAGAGAAAAGAGCTTGAATTTTTACCAGTCAGAAATTGTCACTTTAGGTCTTCAAAAGTTTATTTTGCACTGGTCTAAGCCATGTCACTCCCCCAATACTAAAGTCTTTGCCATAATAGAGTCCAAAACTGTACACCTGGAAGTAGGTATTTACTGCTTTTGATGAAGAAAGGTTAAAAAATTAACTCTATTTAGAATCTGACAATGTTTTTCTTTGGCATTATGACATTTGAAAATCCAAAGAGAATGTTTTAAATGTTAAAACAGTCTCTGTTCCTCTACATGCCTCTCTGTAGGTCTTGTATCTTTCACTGTGAAAATTTAAGGCATATAAAAGAGGTAGGAAAAAAAAGAACATCTTTAAGCAATCACCTTATTTAGTAAGTTCCCTTTGTGAAAGGGATTCTAGCTATCTTGCAAGACCTTTATTCAATTCCATCTTATTTAGAAGATTCAGGAATAAGGTGGGTGGTTAAATTAGACAAGAGATCTGTTCCTACCAGTTATGAGTTTCTATGATCCTAGGTCGTGATGTGCTCATTCATAAGTTGAAGATCAGTTACCAAATAAACATAAAATCAAGGTATTGGGGCAAAGAGAGTATTAGTTAGGTTGGGCTACCATAACAAAAATACCATAGACTAGATGGCTTAAACAGAAATGTATTTTATCACAATTCTTCAGTCTGGGAAGTCCAAGACCAGGATGCCAACCAATTCAGTTCCTGGTAGGGGCTCTGTTTTTGGCTTGCTGATGATTTGCAGTCACTTTCTCACTTGGTCCTCACACAGCAGAAAAAGAGCATAAGGTCTCTGATATCTCTTCTGATAAAGTTCCTAATCCTTTCACAAAGACCCCACCTTCATGAACTCATTTAACCCTAATTACCTCCCAAGGCCTCACCGCCAAGTATTCTCATATTTGGGGCTAGGGTTCAACATATGTATTTTGGGGGAATACAAACATTCAGTCCATAACAGAGGATTTGATATTCTTAAGAGATGATGTTAATAAGTGACTATGATATTTAAGATTAAAGGATGGTGACCAATATTTTGGAATCAGCATATTCTCTTAATCTGATAACACTGAAAAGGATCTGGTAACATCTTTCTCTTTATCTCTTGTTTTCTTTATTTTATTTTAGGAAGTCTCTTGATTTTTGAAGATCTAATAATCTCTCCATAGATCTAGGAACTAATTTCTATTTTACTGAAAACTGTTTTTCTTTTCCTTTACTGTTCTTACTTACTGTTTGTTCTTAATATCCAATCCAATGGCACTGGTCTCTGAAGTATCTAGTCCTATCAGTGGGTTTTCCAGTTGCACTAACTTTTCAGAGATTTATAAATTTCAGACCTGATTATTGAGCCACCCACATTTCCTCTACTCATGCCTACTGCCTCACTGTTTTTTGGCTAATCAGGAGAGGAAAAGAAGTACAGACAAAAAGACAGGAAATAAAAATTTCCTTATTTCAAAATCAGAGGTTATTAAATATTCTCCCCCACCCATCCCCCTTATTAAACATATTAAAGTATCTTTTTAATATAATATCACTGGTGTTATTCTCCAAACTCATGAATTTTTATAAATTTTCTCATAGAGAATGAGATAAATTGTAATTCTTCATTAATAAGTTCTCTTGTGTATTGAATTCAAAAATATCTTGTAGTCTTTTACATTAAATTCTAAATTTTCCAGTACACTGAATAATTTTCTTCCTACTAGTTTGGAGAGATTCAAGATATCATTTGCTCAATTGGATTTGTTAATTTTCTTGATGAAATTGCCCTCTATTTGACTTAGGATTCTTTTGGATGTTCCACATTTGGATAAATTTGTCACTCACCAGATGTCTTTAATTGATGTTCCCTGTTCTTTTTTGATACAATTGTTGTTTAGTGTTCAAAACTGGAAGCAAGTGCTAGCTGTTTGGAGGGTACAGGATATCTGGCAAATTCTTTGCATATTGAATTTAAAGACCACCTAAATAGGATGTCAGTTTTGAATCTGGGAACTAGCAGCCCATTTGGTGAAATAGTCCCAGCAGTCTCCCCAGAACTGCTTCTTTTCACATAAGAGTTTTAAAATATTGTCCAAAGTTTGTACATGACATTTATCTTATTCCTAAAAAAGATAAGTTTTTTTTTCCAGTTATACCTTTATATTGCTGAGTTTTTAGAAGCAGTCCTTCACCTAATGACCCAGGGTGAATAATTTATCTCATTTCATCTGCATTTCAGTGTCTGCCTGAGAGAGAAGACAAAAAGAAATATAGAAAGGATAATACATTTGTTATGGTACTTTAGAACTATCTGCATTTATTATTCCTCACAATCACCCTGTAAATAGGCTATTTTTGGTTTGTATGGTTAAAGTAAAAATAATTCTTTCCTAGATGAACCTTATTTTCTCTGCTATATTCATTACCACCTAAACTACAAGATTGACAGAGCTGTCAGTGGAGTCCAAACAAGGTCAGGGGAGATACATAGGTAAAGATGCAGTGAAAAGCATAAAGTACAAAGGAAAAATAAAATAATATTCTTACTTGTGTCTTTATGAGCAATAACTGAAATGAGAACTTGTAGTTTTAGAGATTTACTCCTTTGGTCATTATATCTCCTTTCAGCTTGTGCTTTTTCTTACAAAATTCTAAAAATATTTACTGAATAACTACTGTGTGTTAGGCTCTGGGTGTCTACTCTGAATAAGATACTTGTCCTCTTTATACTCATAGAGCATATTTCACAACTAAATTTATAATTTTTATAGTTTATTGAAATTATTTCACTACCCTGTCACCCTACCCCTGATTACTCAAGTCTATGCCATTTTAATCTTTTTTTTTTTTTTTTTGAGTCTGAGTCTCACTCCATCGCCCAGACTGGAGTGCAGTGGCTGCTCCTGGCCACCGCAGCCTCTACCTGCTGGGCTCCGGCGATCCTTCCACCTCAGCCTTCCAAGTAACTGGAACTACAGGCGTGCGCTACCATACCCGGCTAATTTTTTGATTTATTGTAGAGATGAGGTCTTGCCAAGTTGCCCAGGCGGGTCTCGAAGCCGCAGGCTCAGGCAATCCACTCACCTCAGCCTCCCCAGGCGTGGGATTACAGGCTGAGCCACCTAGCCCGGCTCATTTTAATCTTTAATTCTTCTTCATAGGGAGACTGCAGGCCTGCCTCTCTCAAATCTCTATGTCCTTGCACTTCATCACATTGTGGTTATCCTGTTTAGTAAAGATATTTTGAGCTGGGAATAATGTGCCATAATTGTCAATTATGCTCATTGTTGCAGAAACATAGATCATTTCAGAGCAGTCAAAAGAGAATTTTTCTCAGATAATCAACAATAGGGTAAGAATAGCCGAGAGTGTAAATGAATGTGAGTAGGATAAGAAAGGTCTGACAGAATAGGGACTGATCAGCAACCATTTGCTTTGAAATCAGTCACATGTCACATGACTGTTTTAGTGGCCAAAGCCAATTATTAAACTGTCACCTTAGAAAAACTTACACTATTTTTGATATTGTGATGTTTTTGCTATTTCATTTCTGGAAAATTTCAAGTTAGAGTTGAATTTCAAATGATTATGTACAAGAAATAATTGCATATATTGTAGTTAACAGTGTAAACACCAAAGATACATAAAAATGGAGAATAATCTTAATTAATTGATGAGGGATATTAAAAAATTATTCTTATAGGCAGTATCTCTCTATAACAAGGTAACATTTTGAAGAAAAGCATAATAATTTGGTGGAGTTTTATATTAGTAGTATTTCACTTCAGAAAAAATTTACTTGTCATAGCTTCTTATTTTTAACACACAGTGGTCTATTTTTAAGTTTAGATTAACTATTTTTTTTACTGTTAAAATGACCACCAATAAGCAAATGTCTTGAAGTCTAGAAAAAATGACTTCAGTTGAAATTACTAGTATGTTTACATTGTTTCCCATGATCAGTGCTTTCAAGGGCAGAGCAGGAATAGTCCCTGATGTCCTAAGTTATAGTCCTGGCTTTGCATATGTGTGTCTATGTCTTGGTGGAGGAAGTGGGGAGTAAAAGAGCCATAAATAATTAGATTTATCATGAAATGCTCCCAATATCTAGTATGATCGTTTCAAGGGTAAAATGAGGAAACAGTACTGAAAGCACATTGCAAAGTAAAAGCAAACAAACGAAAACCCAAATAAGCCACCAAACCAACAACAACAAAAAAATGGTATATGATACAACTAAGTATCGTATACTTCTGCACCAAATCCTTTAAGTCTTACAGATTTTTAAAAATGAAATTGATTCAATAAACAAATTAATAACAACAAAATAGCTTTGCCTTTACTGTTGAGAAAGGTTACTTTGTCAGTTCACAAGTTTCCCCAAGCTGTGCAAATTAAAAGCCATGATGTCAAGGTCAAGATGGTTGATCGCTATGTAATTAGAGCCACCTGACCCTGTTTCCCAGTTCTTTCTATCATCCAGGTTGTGTCATATGCCACATACGTGGAGGTAGGGATACAATCTCATTTACAGCATTAGACATTTAGTTAAGACATTTAGTTTATAACGCTTTTATGGTCACATTCTTTCCCTACCCCTATGCTTCCTGTGGCAGTCTGGACTTCTGTTCTGGCAATATTGCTTCTGTATTAAGGATATGGCTATGCTTATTGCCCTAAGCATCCCAAATTTAATCTAGTCAACAATATTTTTAAAGCCTTCACCAACTTCTTGACCAAACTGCAGCAGTTATATCCCATGGAGCTTCAAACCAAATGATACCCCAGGAGTTCAGAGAATTAACACATCACCAATTCACTTCTAAGTTGGGATTTAAGCTTTGC
>CAUYQG010082883.1:0-47560 GCA_963574415.1 Tarsius wallacei
CCAGCTACTTGGGAGGCTGAGGTAGAAGGATTGCCTGAGCTCAGGAGGTCGAGGCTGTAGTGAGCTGTGATTGTGCCACTGCACTCTGGCCTGAGCAACAGAGTAAGACTCCAACTCAAAAAATAAAAATAAATAAATAAAATAAAAAGAGAAAATCTTTTGGTAGGCTGATTAAAAGGTTTGCCATTTGTGGAAGTAGGTCCTTGTGAAATGCTAAGTGCTTTCATGAGCTGTCTTACTTGCCTCTCAAAGGTATTCTAATAATTGTATTATTATATTAACATTATTATTATACCATTTCTTATTTTGAAAATGAGAAAAACTGAGTATCAGAGAAACCTCATAAGTTAAAGAAGATCACATATCTAGTAATTGGCAGAACTGGGATTCAAACTGAGGCGTGCCTGACTCCAAAACTTTCCCACACAGGTCAGTTCTACAGATTAATTGAGATCCAATTGCTTGGCAGACACAGGAGATTCTACAATGAGTAAGATACTGCTCCTGCACTCAAGAGACTTACAGTCTAGTAGTACCTTTCAAAACTTAGGTGTAGAAGATAAATAACAAAGAAGTGCTTGGTGGGAGGAACTCTGGGTCCCAGTGAACCAGATTCTGTCCCCTTTCAAATAGCAAAGGGGTCAGGAGCATGAGCCCGCTGTCGGGGTCAGGAAGCAACTGGGCTTTTACCTAAACATAGCCTGCACATCCTTTTTCTTCTCCCTCCACTCTTGAAGAAAACTGAAAGCTAGTTTCTATAAAGCAAAATTCCTGCAAAGGCAGATTAATGACGTATAAACTGAGAGCTCATACAGAGGAAACAAAGGGGAAAAATGGTCAGTCATGTAGGGTGTCAGAGAAGGATTCTGAGGGAGACCACTTGAAACATTGCTGGCTCTATGCCAGTTAAGATGCCCACCTCGTTTTCTGTTTCTCTAGTAAAGGACCTGGTTATTAAAATTAAAAAATGAGCCGGGCTCGGTGGCTCATCCTGTAATCCCACGCCTTGGGAGGCTGAGGTGAGTGGATTGCCTGAGCCCGCGTGTTCGAGACCCGCCTGGGCAACTTGGCAAGCCCTCATCTCTACAATAAAACAAAAATGAGCCGGGCATGGTAGCGCGTGCCTGTAATTCCAGCTACTCGGTAGGCTGAGGCGGAAGGATCGCCGGAGCCCAGCAGGTCGAGGCTGCAGTGGCCGGGAGCGGCCACTGCACTCCAGTCTGGGTGACAGAGTGAGACTCCAGCTCAAAAAAAAAAAAAAAATTAAAAAATAAGAAAGTCAGCCGGGCTCGGTGGCTCAGCCTGTAATCCCGCGCTTTGGGAGGCTGAGGTGAGTGGATTGCCTGAGCCCGCAGATTCGAGACCCGCCTGGCAACTTGGCGAGACCTCATCAAAAACCAGACGGGCGTGGTAGCGCGCGCCTGTAGTTCCAGCTACTTGGAAGGCTGAGGCGGAAGGATCGCCGGAGCCCTGCAGGTCGAGGCTGCGGCCTCTGCACTCCAGTCTGGGCGACAGAGTGAGACTCCAACTCAAAAAAAAAAAAAATAAGAAAGCCATTGCCACAAACTCATAACTTCTTGAATCCTGTACAGTCCTTTGAATCTATGACTCAAATGTGTTTCTAAATTGTAATGTTGAAAATATGAGAAGTTTTCAGGTCTTCCTCGGCATTTATAAAATTTTTTAAAATATCAGACTTTTATTTTCTAAAATTAACTTTTGGTTCTATAGAAAAATAAGAAACTCACTGAGTCTGGATTTCATAGATGTAAAAACCATGGAGTACCAATTTACAGGCTTACCTAATAACATTTTGATACAAGGCTTTTGTTTTGGTTTGATTTGATTTTTAGATTTTTTATTTTTTAATAGAGTTAAGGGTGAGGCACAAGTACACTTGGGATGTTATTACGTGGTTCCTTATCTCACAAAATTTTAGTAACATCTAAGGCTTGCCAAATTTCTTTTGAAAACTTTAGTCTGCTAGATTATAAAAACAGCCCCCTAGGTTATAAAAACAGTTCCTAAGCCCCTAGTAAGCTCCTGCCTTTACTGCATGAAGTGGAACGAGTCAAATATTTCCTCCTTTTGTAAACAAGCCCACATCAGCAAATGGATTGGAGAGTGAACAAGATACAACAAAAATACAATAATCAAGCCCCTCACTATAATGCCCACTCCTGTTACAGGGCATAGGCAATCATGAGTCAACATGTGATCCTCACCCAAGACAAAAACAATTCTCTCACAGTAAATCCAGCTGCAGCTAGTAACATGAGCAACATCAAGAGAATATCTGAATATACACATGCCAATGAAGAGATTTTTATGATTTCAGTAGAGAAAACTCCACCTTCTACTCCATTCAGGGCCAAGAGCAGAGTCAGGCAAACAGAAAATATGCTGGAAACCGTGTTGGGACTCTCCAATGAAAACATTCCTTTCCTTGTCATTTTAACTATTTGAGAGAGCAATGCTTTGGAGCCAGAAGATAAAGAATCATAGTCCCCGTTCATCCTTGGGGAAAACCTGCCCTAGGACAGTTTCATCCTAATTGCTTTCTGAGATGCTGGGCCACTCCACCATTTTCAAGCCTCAGGGAGTATATGTGATGTGTGCTGCCAACTTCGAGTCACCTGGTACGTACATGTGTCTGTGGAAGGCACCATTGTTTTCAAGTTTAATTCCTGGCTTAAGAGTCTAAGTCCCCTGTATTATTGACTAAAAGAGAATTAAATGCCCCAATAGAATGTTCTCTGTATGGGAAATGGGTGAGGGGCAGATGGAGAGCTGTTTTGTTTTGTTGTTTTAAAATCTGCTCCTGAGCACAGAAATTGTGCTAAAGTTGGAGTCTTTAATTTCACCTCCAAAAAGAATAGAATAGAATAAAACAGAGAGGGAATGCTACCAAACAGTAGCTCAGTGTAAACATTTTAAATCCAGCCTCATAGTAGGTTGGGGATTTTGTTTCTTCCTTGATTTCCCTGGATTCAGGATCCAGTTCCTAAGTCTCCTACTCAAACTGTAAAGGGAATTGAGTTTGTTGGGAGAACCACCTAGCTGGATCCTATATATTTGAATAGCAGAGAGAATTCCTCCTTACTAGTTAGTTCCTTTTAGGATTGTCCTAAATATTATAGGTCTTCTAATTTTTTTTCAGAACTCATCATTTATATAAAAAAAAGAGCTTGTCCATGTGTCGATTGCTTGTTACAAATAGTTTAATCCTCCTTCATGGAAAATTCAACAAAGTCAACATCAAAGCCGTGGTTTTTATTCTGCATTCAGCATCTTTCTGTGGTATTCATTAATAAATACAAATAGCTTTGCATTTGGGTCATACTTTCTACAGTAGCAATCTGTGTTAAAACTTATCGTATTGGTCACTTTCAAAGTCACTCAGGAAGGCAAAAATGGAATCACAAACTTGAGAAGAGGACATGACAGGCTAGTTCAAGTTTGTGTGAGCACAAAACCAGAATCCAGGTCTGACAGCTGGCCCTCCTTTTCTTTTTTTTTTTGGTCAGAGTCTCACTTTGTTGCCCAGGCTGGAGGGCAGTGACATGCTCACAGCCACCGCAGCCCCTACCTGTTGGACTCAGGAGATCCTTCCACCTCAGCCTTCCAAGTAGCTGGAACTCCAGGCATGTGCCACCATGCCCAGCTAATTTTCCTTGATTTATTGTGGAGATAAGGTCTCACCAAGTTGCCCAGGATAATCTCGAACCCATGGGCTCAGGCAATCCTCTCTCACCTTGGCCTCCCAAAGTGCTGGGATTATAGGTGTGAGCCTCCGCGCCCAGCCCACATCACTCCTCTTTAATGTGCATTGTCATCTAGAGCTATAGCCTTGAAATAAACTAAACACCATGACCTGTACCTCAACTATGTTTCATCCTCTATTTCAAAGTAAACTTAGAGTGGGAACTGTACGAGTTTTGTTTTAGTTTTTGGACTTATACCTTTGCTTCTTTATCCATTAAAGGGAATAATCCTCCCACTCACCTATCTCACAGGCATTTTTAGGGTTAAATAAGTTCTATAAAAGGGTTTTGAGAAAGATGAGGGTTTATCATAATGGTGGGCAGAATAACGATCTCCCAAAAGTTGTCTACATCCTAATCCCCAGAACCTGTGAATATGTTAGGTTACATGCAAAAGGGAATTCAGCTTGCAGATGGAATTAAAGCTGCCAGTCAGTTGACTTGAAAATAAGGAAAGTAGCTGGGTGCGGTGGCTCAAGCCTGTAATCCCAGCACTTTGGGAAGCTGAGACGAGAGGATTGCCTGAGCCCAGGGCTTCAAGACCAGCCTGGACGACTTGGTGAGACCTCGTCTCTACAATATATCAAAAAATTAGCCGGGCATGGCAGCATGCACTTGTAATTCTGGCTACTTGGAAGGCTGAGGCAGAAGGATCAACTGAGCCCAGCAAGTCGAGGCTGTGGTGACCATGAGCATGCCACGGCACTCCAGACTGGGTAACAGAGTGATACGCTGACTCAAAAAAAAAAAGAAGAAAGAAAGAAAGAAAGAAAGAAAGAAAGAAGAAAGAAGAAAGAAAGAAACTAAGGAGAGTATCCTGGAGTATCCAGGTGGGCTGAAAGAAAGAAAGAAAGCAAGAAAGAAAGAAAGAAAGAAAGAAAGAAGAAAGAAAGAAAGAAAATAAGGAGAGTATCCTGGAGTATCCAGTTGGGCTCAATGTAACCACAAGGGTCTTTAATTGAGACAGGAGAGTATTAGAGTGATGTGGTGTAAGGAAGATTCAACTAGCCATGGCTAGATTTGAAGAAGGAAGGGGCTATGAGTCACGAGCCAAGGAATGTGGTGACAAAAGGTAATAAAATAGATTCTACCCTAGAGCTTCCAGAAAGGAATGCAGCCCTGCGAACACCTTGATTTTAGCCCAGTGAAGCTCATTTTGGACTTCTGACCTCCAGTACTATAAAGAAATACATTTGTATTATTTAAAGTCACTGCTTGTGGTAATTTGTTACACAGTTATTATGTTCTAGATGGATTATGAGTGAAACGCAGTGAGCAGTACTCCCCCACCCAACACACACACTTAGCACATCTGATAAAAGAAAGATGGCAAGATGGCAGGTCCAGCAGGAGAACAGCAGTCAACCAGAGAGTAGTATAGCCGGGGACTAGAGCCGCCCCTGGGATACCCTGAGTAGGGACCCATGCTAAAAATGACAGGAGCAGTCGGGCACGGTAGCTCAACCTATAATCCCAGCACTTTGGGAGGCTGAGATAAGGGGATTGCCTGAGCCCGTGGGTTCAAGAACAGCCTGGGCAGCTTGGCGAGACCTCATCTCTACAATAAAAAATAATAATAATAACTGGGCGTGGTGGCCTGTGCCTGTAGTTCCAGCTACTTGGAAGGCTGAGATGGAAGGATCACCTGATCGCCTGAGCCCAGCAGGCTGATGCTGGGGTGGCCATGAGCATGTCACTGGGTGACGGAGTGAGACTCCAACTCAAGAAAAAAAAAAGGCAGAAGCCTCATTTCCATCCCATCTGTTTGATGAGAATACCCCCACTATCACCAAGGTGGACAGATGATCCTCCCTTTGCATCCTGTCCCCCCCGCAGGAGCAGCATCCACTTTGTCTCTTTTGGTTTCCTTCTACCCTTTTCCATCTCCTCCAAGCTGCTCTCAGCTCCTTTCGCTGGTAGCAGGGGCTGGAGCTGGCCAAGAGTCTGTGATCTATCCTGGGCCAAATCCCCAGGAACACCTCTGGGGGTCAGGTTCCAGATTCACAAACATAGAAGAGTAACTGAGTAACTTTATCCTTATTCTATTCTTGCTGGAAGAGCATTCCTACTTCACATACATCTCATCAGAGGGCCTTCAGGGACAGAGGCAGAGCAAATGCCAGATTTTAAAATGATTTTCCTCTGACTGTGCATTAACCTTCTATTTCAATCTTGACCCAGAGCCTGCTCGAGATAGAAAGCTTGAGGGGATTCCAAAGATGGATCAGAGCCAAACTGATTTCCTTCCATGTCTCCAGGCCCCAGCTCTCCCCCACCTCCAGCAGCCTTGTCATTAGAATAAAAATCCTGCCCTAGAGGTCTCCTATTCCTGCAGATTTACAGGCACCAAGCACCCCAGCCAGACCTGAACAGCTCTTTCCTGGACAATTCAGCTTCCACAGAAACATCCACTCTGCCCCACATTCCTGGAACAATTTCTTTTGCAAATCAGCAGGATTTAAGCAAACAAGGGCACATTTCAGGACATTGAACTATGCAATTAGCTGAGGGTAAATTTGGCAAAGCATCTGGTCGGCTCACCAAAATGGAAATCGAAAAAAAATGCAGCTTTTAAAATTAAACATTCACTTTGTAAGGTTAATTCTGTGCAAATCTTCTTGAAATGACACAGGCGCTGGTGGTGTACAAGAGGATGGAGGGACTGGGATTCCTGGGGCTGCTGAGAACCACCATCCACTGACTGGGGCAGAAACTAAACATGAGACAGATAAAATTTAGCAGTGCCAGAGAATGAGAGCAAATAACTAGTCGTCTTTTTCTGGAATCTCCATAAGTCAACTTTCAGCAGGTTTTCACATTTTACTCTGAGCATTAACATGGTTAAAAGGATCCATTGTGTTAATCAAGTTAAAGCTATATTTTCTAATCTCTTGGATCTTAGAACATGTACCTTTTATAAAAGCTTTGTCTCAGTCTCCTCTTGTATAAAGCAAAGTGGTCAAAAGCACAGGCCCATGAGACAATGAAAGGGCAAAGCAATGATAGCAAATATACTCACTGGTGGACCCTTTGAGCCACTTCCATTTCATGAATACATTTGTTGAAGCTTTGTAATCTCCAAGAATCAGAAAGCCAGTTTGAGACGATATTTCTAAACACTTAAGTAAGATAATACATATAAAAGCAAGAAGATCAGGGAGGCAGGTTTTCAAGGGGGAAGAAAGAGGGCAATATGAAAGGCTAGTCATTATTATCATTTTCCCACTTTTGCAGCAATACGCATCCCCTGATGTAATAGAAATTACAAATCAGCGAAGAAAGCCATGACTGCTCTTCTTTTATCTCTCATTCTGCTAGTCTGAGGAATTCTTATGTAATTCTCCACCAGCTGACTCTATGGTATGGGCATTTTTTTTTTTTTTTTTTTTTTTTGAGTTGGAGTCTCACTCTGTCGCCCAGGCTGGAGTGCAGTGGCATGCTCACGGCCACCACAGCCTCGCCCTGCTGGGCTCAGGCAATCCTTCCGCCTCAGCCTTCCACGTAGTTGTAACTATAGGCACGCACCACCACGCCTGGCTAATTTTTTGATTTATTGTAGAGACAAGGTCTTGTCATATTGCCCGGCCTGGTCTTGAACCCCGGGCTCGGGCAATCCTCTCGCCTCTGCATCCCAATGTACCAGGATTACAGGCGTGAGCCACCGCAACTGGCTTGGTATAGGCATTCTTTTTGGTCAAAGCCAAACTATTTCAAACAATATGGCAAACAGGAGTATAAAAAGGATTTCAGTAGCAACAAATACAGACTTGAAGACATGAAAACATATCAAAGCACTCAAATAGAAGCTGAAAACTATGAAGAGATTATAAAGGGTCTAGTGGACTACAAACCAAAGTCAGTAGGTCCTTAAAGAGCCAGATAACCCTGGAAGGCTAGAAACAAGATCAGAACATTTATGTGCTGTATACACTTGGAGGCGTTAGCTGCTAGCTACATGTGACTAGTCTAAAATTAATTTAATTAAGTGTAAACAAAATTTAAAATCCTGTCCCTTGGTTACACTAACCACATTTCAAGTGGCTGCTAGCGGCTGATAAGAGAAGATGGCAAAGATAGCCAGTCTGACAGGAACATGGCAGCCAACCAGAGAGTGGTTCAGCTCATACTGGGGCTGCCCCTGGGTAGGAGCTCATGCTAAAAATGACAGGGGGCTCATATCCATCTCAACTGTTCCATGGGAACCTTTCCCTCCCCCACCTCCTACACGGGACAGCACAGATATCGGTTTTCATCACTGCAGAAAGTTCTATCAGATGGTGTTGCTCTAGAAATAGAGGAGCCCTGAAGATGGTCTGGAAAAGCACCAACAAAATCACTGGAAAATGGAAACTTTGAAAGATGCAATAAAGGCTAAATTAAGTTTCTTAAGCTTTGAAGGAAAAATGGTAAAGAGTGGCTTTAGGCTTTAAAACTATGATAACTATTAAGTGAAGACCAACTGTTCCCACTGTTTGAAGAGCTAAAGCAGGCAACTTTGAAGTTAATCATAAAGAAACTTTCCTTGTGATGTGACTGGATGCTGGAAGGGGAAGAAACACTGTCAAGTCTGTATCCTGGGACAGACTTAAAAATAGGGTAGCAGGGTTTAGTACTGACGGATTGACTAGAATGAACTTTGCCTTAATCATCCATTTGATTTATGTGTTCAAGTACTACACGTAGAGTATAAAAACAATAGGCACAAATAAGGATTGCCGTGTAAATCCCAGAGGTTTTTGTCTTGTTTGCCTTCTCCAAAGGGGGCTGTAATCTGAAAACTCAACCTCAGACCTTACCTAGCCACTTTTGCTTCACCCCACAGGCTCCTTTGAGCAGTACATCACATCTTTATTGAAAAGCTATAGAGACGGAGCCTGCTGTAGCCTCAGATGTGTGACTAATTAGCATGGTTATATCATAGCACGGTGGCTAAGTGCCCATGCTTTGGAATCAGACAGCCCTGGGTTTGAGTTCTAGTACTTCATCTTGCTAGCTGGGCAACCTTGGACAAGTCATTTAACCTTTGTATCAGACATAACTCTCTTGATTGCAAATAACCTTTTCTTCAGAAGAATTGAAAGTTAATTGGTTTAAGTAATTGAGATACCCAAGGGGTCTGCTTCCCATGTGTAAGGAACCTATATTTTAGGATCCTTTACTTACAAAACTCCTCTTCTGGCACCTGTTTGTTTATTAGTCTCTTTTGATGTTAAGTGACAAAACTTCAACCCACACTAGCTTAAGCAAATAGTAAGTTTATAGGTTTATGTGACCTGGGTGGTTTAAGAGTATAGTAAACTTTGACCGGGCTCAGTGGCTCAGCCTGTAATCCCAGCACTTTGGGAGGCTGAGGTGAGTGGATTGCATGCCCATGGGTTTGAGACTGGTCCAGGCAACTTGGGAAGACGTCATCTCTACAATAAATTAAACAAATTAGCTGAGGGTGGTAGCATGTGCCCATAGTTCTGGCTTCTTGGAAGGTTGAGGCAGAAGGATCGCCGGAACCCAGCAGGTCAACGCTGAGGTGGTCATGAGTATGCCACGGCACTCCAGCCTGGGCAACAGAATGAGACTCCACTCAAAAAAAAAAAAGTACAGTAAACTTTAGGTATGGTTGACTCTAGGGGCTCCAATTATATCTTTTTCTCTGCCTTTCAAATAAGCATGCTCTATATGGTGAGTATGATAACTACCACCAAAGCCCCAGTCTTAACTTGACAACTCCCAGGAGACAAGGATCACATCTTTCCTGGTAGAAATGTTCCAAGGAAGTTTCTGTTTGGTCCAGCCTGGGTCAATGATTATTGATGGACCAGCCATTGTGACCAGGAGTATGGGGTGTTACAACTGACCAAGCCTGGGGACATGTTCATCCCTTTGACTAAGGGTAGACTGGATAATCCAAACTGCACAGAATGAATTCCCACAGGAAAGAGGAATTTTGAGTGCTGGGTGGTCCATAACCACATGCTCACTACTACTGCTCAGTCTTGATTTCCTCACCTGTAAAATGTGGCTAGGATGCTTTTCTCATAGGACTATTATGAGGTTAAATATGTTATGTGGAGCATCTGGAACACTGCTCAAATGATGGTAGCTAATATTTTGCCAAACAGTAATTTACTATTACTTTGTTTAGGTGGCTTTGTAATATGCTAATTTGGCTAGGTTGAACTACGTTTCCCAGAATTCCCTTTCTTTTATGTTTCTGGATAGGCTGTGCCAATAGATTCTTGAGTGAGATTTGGAAGTTAAGCAGCAGCCTTTTTGTAGCTCACAAATGTTGTCACTTGTCTGCAGGCTCACCTTGTTGGTGTGGGGCAGCAGACAAGCTTACAGCAGATCCTGCTTCCCCTGGATCCTTCCTCAGCTTCTCCAACTTCCAGGCTAGATGTGTATTTACTTCCATGACAGAGGGCACCAGCTGCTTCTGAAGGACACACGTACCATGGGGGGCAGTGAGAACTGACACCGGCTTCTCTCCTCTTAGGTTCTACCTAATGTTTATGGACTCCAGCTTGTCCTTTTTCTCCTTTACTTTACACTCACCTTCCCTTTCCGACTGTTATTCCTCCCTGGGGACTTCATACTCCACCATTAGACACAAAGATAACAGCCTCACAGAGACTCCTTAACTGGCTCCCATAATTACAGAAGATCAACTCTCTCTCTCTTGCCAGGTGTGGTGGCTCATACCTATAATCCCAGCACTTTGGGAGGCAGAGGTGAGAGGATTGCCTGAGTCCAGGGGTTCCAGACCAGCCTGGGCAACATGGCAAGACCTTGTCTCTACAATAAATCAAAAAATTAACCAGGTGGAGGTGGCACACACCTGTAGTTCCAGCTACTTGGAAGGCTGAGGTGGAAAGATCACTTGAGCCCAGCAGGTGGAGGCTTTGGTGGTATACCACTAAATTCCAGCCTGGCTGACAGAGTGAGACAAAAAAAACAACAACAAAAAAACTCTCATACAGGTCTCTCTCTCTCTCTCTCTCTCTCTCTCTCTCTCTCTCTCTCTCTCACACACACACACACACACACACACACACACACACACACACACCGCTTTATGTGATTCTGCTTCTCTCATTGGACCCTGATTAATAAAACCAGAACCTAAGTTTTCTAAACTCCCTCCCATCTCATGTTTGGGCTTCCTTTTGGGAAAGAAGACATTTTGGAAATTGTTTCAAGGGAATCACAAATTAGGATAAAACTAGAGTTAATTATAGTAACCCTCAAAATATTTTTTTTTAAATAAAGAGAACTAGAAAAAACAAAATACCACAGCACCAACCACACTGTAACTTCCTACTAGAGGCACAGTACATGAAATAAATGAGACACTCACAACATCTTCTGTTATTGATCCAGCATTGACTCGGACTTGCCTGATGTCAGTGTCAAAATCCAAGCAAGAGGCAACGAGATGCTTGAGTCAAGTTCAGTTGTTTAAATGCTGAACAACTGAAGGAGTGAGGGAGTCCATCATACCCACATATGTGCAGGATAGGAGTATCTTGCCACGTGCTTTTCTGCACACAGCAACTTGGCTGGGTCCCTGTGGCAGTTGCCCAGGACAGTGTTCTCTGGACTTCCTCATTCCTGTTCTCTCTATACAGGAAGTAACAAAGCAGTACATGTTGCTCCCTTTTCTGAACTGGGAGGAACTTATAACAAGCAAGGGAAGTATTCCCACCCTGTCACATGAACCCAGATGGGTTTAGGAAAACCTGAGTTCAGTTTGGGGCTTTATCAAGTCCTCCCTCCAGACAGGGAAGCTTATTGGATTTTTGGCCCTCCTCCATACTCGGTCTTCAAATCTTTCTTCCTTGGACCTGCCTACCTGAAATTCTACCACTAGAGTCACTTATTTGGGGCCCAGGTAGAACCATGTGAGATAGTTTAACCATATTTTCCTTGTAAAATTAAGTCGAGATCCTCACAGTAAGGAGTGGGAGGCTTCATGACAGTTGGTGGGACTACTGGGGGGATTCAGGACCCAGGTAGTGGGGAAGGGAACAGCGGAATGGGAGTTCCAGGAGTAGCCATGGCATGAGTGCCTTGAATGGTTCCAATGAATGTGGAGGGCTGTAGTTCGGGGGCCTCTCAAGGTGAGAGAGGATACACAAAGGAATGTAAAAAGGCCCTGAACTCTCTGCCACAGCTAGACCTAAGGCCACATACCATTCCTGTCATTGTATCATAGTCATTTCGTGGATCATGTAAGGGGCCTGGCCCATGTTCTCTGTGATGGTAGTTCAGATACCTCTACTGTCCCATCCTGAACCTGACCTCTGTTCCTAACTGCAGTCTGTGCTGGCCTCAACCTTACAGCCTCTTGCCTTGAGAGCAGGCCCATGTCTTTTGCTTTCTCTATGTTGGGGTTTCCCTGATACTGTGGACACTAGTGGGAACCCACTTAGCACTCACATATGCACAGCCCTGACCCACAGGGGAGTTAAGGCCTCCAGTGTAACCCTTGAACCATGAACGGTGGGAGCTGATGTGAATGCCTCTTCTGGCTGGGCATTAGGTGGACAATCCTGAGAGATCTTTTATATGCTTCTCAGAAGGTCCTGGGTGGGAACAAGCTCCAGTTGCTCAGTAATGGACTCAATGATACATTTTTTTTTTTATTCTATTTCATTTTATTATTTTTGAGTTGGAGTCTCACTCTTTGTTGCCTAGGCTGGAGTGCAGTGGCATGCTCACGGCCACCACAGCCTTGACCTGCTGGTCTTAGGCGATCCTTCCACCTCAGTCTTCCAAGTAGCTGGAACTACAGATGCACACCACCATGTCCAGATGGATTTTGTGATTTATTGTAGAGACAAGGTCTCACCAAGTTGCCCAGGCTGGTCTTGAACCCCTGAGCTCAGGCAATCCTCTCCCCTCAGCCTCTCAAAGTGCTGGGATTACAGGCTGAGCCACTGCACCCAGCCAATGATACATTTTATATTGACTTTTCTTCCTCTCCCCAGTTCCTCAGTTCTGATCTCTGGGATCACTTCCCAAATAAACCCCCCAAATTACCTGCACATAATCTTTTATCTAGGGCTCAGCTTTCTATGGAGGACCCAGGATAGGGAAAACAACATTTTTGTGTTATCCCAGTAAATCCCAGGGCCGCATGGGGCTCAGTCTCAGTAGGAAGTCCAATACATAGTCTAGCAAATAATAAAGGCACCATAAAAAGTAATTCCAATCTTTAGCATCAATATTTAGTTGGGGCTCAGAAAACAACACCCCAAAATGAAAGCCTCTGGAGTAAAAGTTTTTGTTTGACCTTCTCCTGCTCTCCATCTCAGTCCCACTCTCCCCTAAGGCTAGCAACAGAAACTAGAATCCTTCCCCAAGGCAGGTCATAGAAACCATAACTCCTTTTCCCCAAAGCCAGCCATAACATCTAAGAAATATGACTCTCTCTGCCTTTCTGTGTAAAAACAAGCCATAAAGAAATTATCTGATCTACCTTGTATGACTGCAGGTCATAAGACCTCCATTCCAGAAAGGGTCCCACATCACACCCAGAAAAAAGAATGTATGCTCAGAGGGGCCAAGAAGAATCTACACAGACAGGTCTTGTTGGGTTTCCCCAATCAATCTACTACCATTAGATCACAGCCTTTTTGTCCTATCATATTTCTAAACGGTTGTCTATACTTGGTTGAACCTAAGCATAAAAATGGATAATTTCCCCTGTATCTTTGGGTCTTCATTCTGAAGGTTCCCGTGTATACACATTAAACAAATTTGTATGTCTCCAATTAATCTGCCTTTTGTGAGTTGGTTTTCCAACAAACCTTCAGAGGACCACTTGCCCCCTTGGCTCCCAGAGCATTTCTAAAGATACGTCAAAGGGCGTCCGACAATTTCTAAACCCCCCTTGTTCAGGCCCCACAGCTATTCCAGATCCTTTTTGATGCCATTCTTGCTCTTCTTTTTTATCTTTTAATACATGCATGTATTAGCTTCTCTGGATTAGATGTATAGAGACAGACCTTAACTTACAAGTTTACAATGGGTTTATCAGGATATTAAATGTACTTTTGACTTTGAAGTTTATTGGGATACAGCCCCATCATAAGTCAAGAGGCATATGTACACCACACACACACACTCTCCAATCTCTCTTCAGAAGATGCTCTGAGTCTGCACCACTAAACAGCAGCAGTCTTCTTTCACTGGTGGTAGTGGTAGGCTAGCGGACTGCTAACCTCTTCCAATGCCCTCCCCCTTCGGTTCTTGGGTAAGAATTAGGCTGCAATTTCCAGAGCATTAAAGTAGAACCTGACCTGCACAGTGCCTAGATGGATGCCCACAGCAAACCTGCAAGGAGACAGCCTTTTTCATGCAACTACACAAATAGAAAATGGACATTTTTGCACCATATACTCAAGTAAACAGATAAAACTGCCATCCCAAAAACTAAGGGGCTCCCCATCTTGTTTGACAAAGCATGACCCATTTGCAGCACATCAGTGTGCCAGACCACCCCAGCTGGGAAGGCTGCGGGGTCTTGCAGGCAGTGACCAGTGCTCTCACACTGTGGTAGGTCCTGAGAACACGTGGAGAGCTCCTAATGAACACAGACACTTGCTTGACATTTTCCTGCATTCTTACATTTGCCAACTGCCTCCCTGCCCCCATCCACACATTCCACGACATGGCAATTAATTGTTCTCTGCTGTTCGGCAGCATTGGTGTGCACAGCCACAACTGCAGTCTTGCTTTGTTCCTGCTTTATAATCAGTGGCTGTCCCTCAAAAAGCAGACAAAACCAGCCAGCTGCAGACCCAGCTGTCAGTGAGCCCCGACACTAGCATTCAAGTGGCCGCAAGAGAGCCCATGCAGTGCCCAGAGAGAGTCCATTCTTCTCTTTTCTCCTTCTCACAATTGACAGGCTCTGAGGAAGGAAACGTGAGCTCTGGGCTTGGCAGCAGGGCAGGAGGCTCTTGTTAACAGCTTGCCTTCCTGTTTATACGGGGTCTGGCAAAACTGTTAATTTCTCTCATGGAGGTGACAAATGGGAAACCCAGGACCGCCAGGGAGCAGCAGCCTAGAAAACAGCCCAGGCGTGACTCGTTGAAGTAAGGCCAGGAGGCTGGGTATGGGTGGGCAGGGACCCTTGTGGGTTCCCAGGCCCGTGAAAGAGGACATCTGCCTTTAGCTGTCCCTCTCGAAAGATGCACTGCTCCCCGCTGTGTGGGCATAACTCTCCTGCCGTGTTGTCTGCTTCCCACCAAGGTGCCCCACGACAGACAGTGGAATGCCCGCGGTGCAGCTCAGAAGTCGTTCCCCAAATAAGCATCTGTGTTAGGACCTGTGGGTGTCTCGTCCTCACCATCCATGAGCGATCCTGGTCTGACTCTGAAGTTGAAATCACTCCAGGAAATACACTGGGGCTGGGCAGCCCCTTTCCTGCTGCTTCCCTCTGGCATCCTAAACCCCAAGCAGCGTGCATCTTCCCTGTCTGTACATTGAAAGCACCTGGGGAAAGTCAGCTTCAATTGTTCTGGGGTGGGACATGGGCACTGATCTTTTTTTATAAGCTTCCCAAGTGATTCCAATGAGCTGCCAGGGTGGCGAACCACTGAAAAGGATAGATTGCTGTTGTCAGTTTCATTATCAATCATTATTATTCTTTTAAGTGAAATGCCAGCTTATTTCAAATGCCTGTTTGCAAGAGTGGGATGGAGACAAGGAATAAGATGAGGAAGAAACAGATTCCAACGGTCACAGCCCCCTGGTAAGGTGTCCCAATTTGACTGGGACTAGGGGTGTGGATTTGAGGAAATTTTCCCGGGATATGGGACTTTCGATGCTGAAACTGGGGAAGTGTCACCCTACCAGCCTCCACAGCATCCTGGGCTGCCTTTACCATGGGTTCCCTGAGCCTCTTGAAGGCAGGGGTGAGGTCCTATTCATGATTGTATTCTCCAGTATCTGCCCTACAGTAGGTATTCATTATTTAGTTCCTGAATTTGTTGGCTCCTATTTAATTCAACAAAGGCCGTTAGCTTCTTATATTTTATGTAAGAATGTTACCATGCTTTCATGGCCTGGAGAAAGACATAGTATTATTTGTTCTAGAGAGAGACGCAGCTTCAGTGTGGGTGGGAGAGCAGGTTGTGGGCTGAGCTTTGGAAAAGTATTTGCAAGCCTGTGGACGCAGAGTGCTGTGACTGCAAACATTTTGGGAAATGGAGCTATTCTCACCACAGATACAGATCTCATTTAAATATCCCTGTGCACACAATTATCCTATCATAGGAGCTGGACTGCAAAAAATGAGCTATTTTGGAAACTTTGTCTCTTATAGAAGGAAAATCAAGATTCTCTTTTTTTTTCTTTTTTTCTTCAGTTTTATATGAAGGAAGGGTTTGTGGAGAACATAGCAGCTCCCTTCTCAGGCTCTTTGAGGACTCCCAAAGCCTGACTGACAGGTCCTCCAGCAGCTGACAATGAAGACCCTCTCCCCATCCTTGTCACAGCTACCGTGGGTTCCTCCATGGCCCTATGGCTGTGCCAGGATCCTTCTTATCTCTGTCTGGGAAGCTCCTACCCAGCGTCTCTTACTTCCATCACTTTCTGCAATGGTCAGCTCAAACCTAGGCTCCTCCAGGAAGCCCCACCTCCCCCTCTCTCTTCTGGAAGTTTCCAGAAAAAACAGACTCTATACCACACTATCCAGCATCCCTCTGTGATCCCTTCTGAAAGTCACCAGGTAATTAGTTCCGCCAACATTTCCTTCGCTAATATATTCTCTGCCCACCAGCCTCAGTCTTGATATTCCTGGGACTGTCTGAAAACCTGGTTGGCTGTGTTCTGCCCACCTGCTCACCATAATGTGTAATCTGTGGGAAAGATGAGATATTTAATCAGCAAAAGACCCCAATCCTCTGCTGCTTCTCTCACCCCTGGCAGCTGAAGTCAGGGGCAGGGAAGATGGGTGTGGAGCTGGCTCTGCAGCTACTTGGTGGGAGCTCTCTGATGTGATTGCCTTCCCTGATTCTGTGTTGTGGGCATTCTTCCAGAAGTTCTATGAGGCCACAGGCTGCCATCTCTGCTGCAATCTCTACCATGTCCTCGGCTCCTCAATTCCGGCCAGATCCTCAGCTTGGCCCACAGGGAGTAGCAGAGCTCAGGGCCAGGAGCCTGACTCTAGAGTCAGCTACTTAGGTTCTGTCCATGTGGCTAAGTCCTCCCAGTACCTTAGTATTCTCATCTAGAAAATTGAAGTAATAACTGCACCTACTTCACTGGGTTATTCAGAGGATCAATTGTGCTACTTCTGTTAAAGCAATTAAAACAGTGCCAGACACATAATAAATGTTGGCTACTGTAGTGTAATATTCTCCCTTAATGGAAGAGAAGGAGGAGATGGCCAGTCATCTCTAGGGGAGAGGCCACTTGGCTTTTGTGAATCCTGCATCCTAAAGTTTTCTTGTCTCTGAGTTTGGTTTTTATTGTTAGAGGCAGTCTGGCCTCCTGAGGAATCTCTTGCCCCAGCTATTTCTGGGATTCCTTCTGTGTGTCCTGTGTCTCCAAAAGATTCTAGCCATGGCCGAGCTCTAAAAAAGTTGTTTTTAATTGCCACTCTGACATAGTCTATTTCTAATTGTTTTGAATGTGTTGCTCTTGATATCTTAAACCTCCATGTGCTTCTTGAAGCAAGCAATTCTGTCTTGTACATTTTCTTTATCTCCCAACTACTCCTAAGATAGTTCTGACTGGGTGTGGTGGCTCATGTCTATAATCCCAGCACTTTGGGAGGCCAAGGTGAAAGGATTGCCTGAGTTCATGGGTTCCAGACCTGCCTGGGCAACTTGGCGAGACCTCATCTCTACAATAAATCAAAAAATTAGCCGGGCATAGTGGCGCATGCCTGTAGTTCCAGCTACTTGGAAGTATGAGGCAGAAGCATCACCTGAGCCCAGCAGGTCGAGGCTGCGGTGACCATCAGCATGCCACTGCATTCCAGCCTGGGTGACAGAATGAGACTCAGACTCAAAAAAAAAAGAAAGATCTAAGCAATGCTCAAATGACACATCAGAACCTGGGAGATGCCAGGTATGGTGGCTCACACCTATAATCCCAATACTTTGGGAGGCTGAAGCGAGAGGACTGCTTGAATCCAAGAGTTTGAGACCAGTCTGGGCAACATAGCAAGACCTTGTCTCTACAAAAAAATTTTTTAAAAGCCGAGCACAGTGGCTCACACCTATAATCACAGCACCTTGGGAAGCTGAGGCAGGAGGATTACTTGAGCCAAGACCAGCCTGGGCAACATAGCAAGTCCTTGTCTCTACAAAAAAAATAAAAAATAAAATTAACCACGTGTGGAGGCTAAGGTAGAAGAATAGCCTGAGCCCAAGGAGGTTGAGGTTGCAGTGAGTGTGATTGTGCCACTGCACTCCAGCCTGAGTGACAGAGCGAGACCTTGACTCAAAAAGAAAAAGGAAAAGAACCTGGGAGAACTCAAAAGCAATGTACCACCCATTGCCATTGTGTCCATGAGACCAGAAATAATACTGAAAAGACCCCCTTGGCCTTGAACATCTGAGTTTGGATAGACAGATTGGCAAATATATGGGTTCCAGCCTTGGATTTTGGAAAGTTAAGAGAGTGAAATGACAACCAGCAGAACTTCCAGTCTCAGCAGAGTAGCCTCTGTCCACTCCCTGAAGTTTGGCAGGAGCCCAAATAGCTCTATTTGGAAGGCCAACAGGGGAGATGCCAGCCAGAGCCAATAAATAGACAACCTTCTCTCCCCCGACTTTATTTCCTCAGTGATGCATGGAAATAATACTGAGCCTAGAGTCTGCAATAATCAAATAGACATGGACCATGAAGGAGCTATCATCCAGGCTTCAGGGAAAGCTCCAGGGCTCTGCTGTGGTTCTCCATGACCACCCTTCTTTTATTGGAAGCGGAACTGTTTGTGGCATCTCTTGGGTCCTTCTGGCATTTTAGAGCCTTTGCTGGAAAATGCTTTTAGATTATTATTAAGTCTGTGTTATCCTTGAAAAGACTGGATGAGTAATAAATGAGCTAACCTATGCTATTTTTCATAAAGAACTCTAAATTCCTCCCACTACCCTGAATAAAATATCTGTATTCCCACCCACACTCTCAGCTACCTGCTGCCAAGGCTGAATCCCTGCCAAGCCTGGCTCTAGCACTACTGCTCCTGGGGTTTTGGGCTGCTCCCCCATTCCAGCCAGGGTCCTTAACTCTGCGTCTAGAGTCCTTGCTCCACTCTGATACAGATAAAGACATGTTAATGGGGCCAAGAGTCCCTCCACCAGATGGCTAAAATGCCATAGACTGACTACAGGCAGCTGCCCTTGGAGAAGAGTCCAGACGTTAGATGCTTTGCTGTGCAGAAGCTGTCAGCAAACAGCGAGGCAGACCATCCCCCACCCACCAAACGTGCCATGTTCCTACCCAGGCTTCCAGACTCAGCCTGTCCACCCCAAAAGGCCTTCCCTTCTCCTCAATATCTGACAAATCCTACTGGTTTTCAAGACTCAGTCCAAATACCTCCCCCTCCTCTAGCCATTCCTTCAGAATAGGTGCATTTATTGAGCACCAACTTAAATCCAAGAGTGGACTAGGGATGAGGATTATAGAAAGATGACACTCTCACAAGCCCACCTGCAGGGAGTTCCCAACCTAGGAGGCCCTCGTTACCACTCCAGCCCACAAGCACTACCCTTCTTTGAACTTCTTTGAACAAGAAGTTTAAGGTACAGTATAGACTTCACAGAGTCATCAGTTTTAGAAACAGAAGGAACCTCAAAAAAACTCATCTGGTCAGTCCAGCCTTCATTAATATAACCCCTAACTTACAGATGAGTTAACTGAGCCCTTGAGAGGTTAAGAGCATTGTCCAAGGTCACAGAGTGAGCTGGTGGACCTTAGGTCCCCTAACTGCTCTCTATGTTGGTCTTATTTTCCCAGTTGATCTCTGAGTTTCCCAGGAGGGCCCAGGACATTTTAGCTTTCCTACCTATAGCCTTCCTGCCAACACCTCTGCAAACATTAGGTGCTTAATAAATACTGATGACTTGCTGACTGCTCTTGGACCTCTCTCAGCTTAAGTCACAGGGCTCAGGGTCAGAAGGCTGCTCCAGCTGAGACCCCACAGTCCAGACCCCATTTGGAGAGAGACTGAGTTTCTTCTCCATTGCTCTGGCCTCACAACTCACATTCCCTTCGTGTGGCCTCCTTTTGAGAAGCATCAGCTTTTAGGCCCCAGGAGGGGACTTGCATCTCATTGTTTACAAACAGGCTTTGCTTGCTCCAAAGGTTCTGTCCTCAAGACAGGCCCAAGTGAGCAGCCCTTGGAATGGGACAGGTCTAGTTAAATACGGATCTTGGTGGCATTCTTCTTCCTCAGAGAAAATGAAGTCACCCCGATCTCTTATTTCCCATGAACCGCTTGGAGAACAGGAGATAATAAAGACAGCTGAATTTTCCCCTGGACCATCCTTGGGCAGCTCCTTTTGAGGGGCTGTGGTCTTGCCAAGAGAATGCAATATAGGGGAGAAGCTGGTGGGATTGTGCAGGCTTATCCAAGGTAGACCCTGCCCTCAGAGGTGGGCCAGCCACAACGAGTCATGAGGTCCCTGTGTGCCTGGGCCTTTAGCCAGGGAGGTGAGGCTTGGTTGTCATTCAGGTGAAAGCAGCTATACCACGAAAATGTTCATCTAAGGACACTGCACCCTCTTGAAATGCCACAGGCTGTGGCATGAGCCAAAATCTGCCCATGGATGTTTGTCCCTCTGAGGGCATCCATACTTGGTGGGGAATTTAGGAAGCCGGAATTGAGAACTCTGCATGGGGACATTTAGATATCAGGATTCAAATCAGAACCTTTCTGTAGATTAACTTGCTGTCTTTGTGTCAATTATCCCATTTAACTCTCAATCCAGAGCTGTCCCCAAGATCCCGCGAGTTGGCAGAGGAACCACAGGGCCTGGGTGTGGAGAAATAGGGAGAGAAGCACTGAAAATAGAGAGAAAAATTTCCCACCCATCAAGGGGTAATCAGTTTGGTGGGGGAGGCAGACTAATAGAGACGTCATTATGCCAAGGGGAAGTAAACCAACTGATGGGTGTCTTCCTGGAGCTCGGAGACCTGGAGGAAGGAGCAGCTCACTGACCTCAGGGGTTAGCTTTTCTTTGGGGGCCAAAGAAATGAGGATGTGCCGGAAGAGTAGGTTCAAGTCCAGAAGAAGAATGGGATGCAAAGGCAGAGGTCCTGGGGCTGGAGTGCGGATGAATTTTCTCAGGGACTGGGGAAGGGAGAAAGACATAGCAACCTGAGACAAACTCTCCGCCAGCCCAGGCAGCCGACAGCCAGGACACAGCCTGCTTCTAGGGCACCAAACACTGCCTCTTCCCAGAGACCAGAAAGCCTCAGCCAACAGAAAAGCCACCCAGGCCTACTTGCACTTGTTCCTACTCTCAGGAGCCAAGACGGTGCCTCCTTCTGTCTTGCTGACCGTTCCCACTACATTCAGCAGAACAGCCAGGTATTCTCCAAACTGCTGTTTGCTTCACCTCACCAGGCAACAGGCAGACTGAGTAACCAACACCTTTAATTTAATTTGTTGTTTTCTTTAAATAAAATTCCTTGGAAAGAGCTCTGAAAGTGAGGAGAAGAAATCCTAATTTGGTAACACCATTGAATGTTTCCACTTTCCAGGGCAATTCAATCTCTGGATTTTTGATTAAGAAAAAAAAAAGAGATAGAAGAATGAACTGAAAAGGATCTTAGCAAGAAGCAAAGTGAGTCCATGCAGCTTGAAAATGAAGATAAAAATGTCTTAGCAAAGTCTGTACTTCCCCCCAGCTCACATGTGACAGGGCCAGGTGACCTCCCAGCTTTGCCCACCATGCCATCCCACCCTGATCCCACCCTGGGTTCCTTTTGAGGGAAGAGCTTGGCAATCCTTATAGGTCCAACCACTTCTACTGGGCCTGACCTTAAGGCTGGAACATGCCACTAGCCGATTTAGGGATGTGCATTCCTCCATACTAAGGGTTGCCTGGGTCACTTAATATATATGCTAAATAAAAATTAAATGTGTGACTGAAATAGCATAACATGCATTTTCACATTTCCTGGAAAGATAAATATGTTGTTTGGCAGTGTCCTCTGGGGATGCAATGACAGAAGGTAAAAGCGGTGGCTGACTGCCGTGTCTGGGCCTGACATGACATAGACCTGAGCTGACCCCATGGTCCACATTCAGAGATGGGACATGGGGGGACCTAGGTTACCTTCAAGTTCTGTCGCAGAACAAAACTTAGTTCCGTCAGTCTCTACCACCTGTAGCTAGCATGCCTCTAGCAAGTACCCTCTCACCTATGATGGCTCCTTTGCCCCATCCTCTGACAGTCATACTTAATGGACAACAGCCCTCTAAGTGTGTGGACTTGCTGGCACACAGAAATACAAGCATCCTTGGTCTCTCCTACTTGTATGGACCTCTCTGCCTTATCAGCTGGACAGGATGATTCTTGCAGTGTGGGATTTTATTCTCCTGTTTCCTCTGGTGTCAGCAAGGTCTGTCTATGATGAACACGCCATTCACTGTGACAATCCTCATCCCTCGACAGCCACATACATCCACATACAAATCAGTTCTATAGAGCTTGTAATCTAGAGGTTAAACATAGATGTGACAGCTCAAGTCAGGGGTCCAGTTGTAATTCCACTAGACACTACCGACTTTTTTTTTTTGGAGTTGGAGTCTCACTCTGTCACCCAGGCTGAAGTGCAGTGGCACGCTCACGGCCATCACAGCCTCCTGGGCTCAGGTGATCCTTTTGCCTCAGCCTTCCAAGTAGCTGGAATTACAGGTGCAGACCACCAAGCTCAGCTAATTTTATTATTTGTTGTAGAGATGAGGTCTTGTCATATTGCCCAGCCTGGTCTCAAACCCTGGGCTCAGGTAATCCTCTTGCCTCCACCTCCCAGAGTGCTGGGATTACAGGTGTGAGTCACCGTGCTGGGCCAGATGCTACTGATTCTTTAAGTTCCACTTTCCAGGGCAATTCAATCAGACAAATGTAACTGTCCCTTGACCTTCATGTCAAATGAAGATGTGGCGTCTCTGATCCTTTCATTTGTGGGATCTTTTCCCCGTCTTGGAAACCTGACAGGGTATTGACTGGTCCCATGATGCACTGGCATACACTGCACCCCATACTCCTGAAGTAGGGCACACAGCCCTTTTTCTTTGCTCAGCCCTGACCCCAGCGGCAGCCTCTTTAAAGGTCAGCAAGTGAGGGCTGCCGGCTGTCTCTGCAGGATCAGGTTGAAGTGCGCCAGGACTGGAGCACACTTCGCAGGAGTGAAATGGAAGGGAACTTTCCTAAAGGTAGGAAAGGGAATCACTGCCGGCTCCCTGCACGTTAGCCAAAACCATGCAAGCTCTGGAGCTGGTTTTACCACAAACAACTCCACATCCCCAAACCTTGTGAACCAGACCCAGCAGAGCAGACTATTGAAACAAGGCCTCAGTCAACAAACACCTGATTTCACAATTAGCATCTGTTTTCTGATCAGAAAACAAAAAAGAACGATGTGGCATGAGAAAACCCAGCAGTGGGCAGGCAAACTGTCCCCAGGCTCCTATGGGGAAGCCTCCACCCAAAGTTTTGCCATCTGGCCTTTGCAGAGTGCGTGAACCACTGAGAACATTTGGCCTCCATGCCTCTGGAGCTTTGAGTAACTCTGTGGGCCAGCAAGCTTGGCTGTCCTAACTCTGAGGCATCACAGCCCCACCTGGTCCTACAGCCAGAAAACAGAACCACTGAATTTCAACCAAATGGACTGAGAGCTCAAGAGGGCTATTACTGGAAAGTCTTGCAATGAGACAAAGCAGAACGAAGCAGGACAGAACCAGAAGAAAAGAAACGTTCAGTTGGCACCTGGAGCAGAAGCCCACTCTGCCTCTGAGAGGCCTTGACACCTAGGCGAGCCTTCCTGGGAGTGTTTTAACAAGGATACTCCAGAAGTCTCTACAGTGTGTCCAAGTTCACGTTCTTAGAATGTTAGCTTAGCTGGGCGTGGTGGCTTAAGCCTGTAATCCCAGCACTTTGGGAGGCAGAGGTGAGAGGATTGCCTGAGTCCAGGGGTTCGAGACCAGCCTGGCGAGACCTCATCTCTACAAAAAATAAAAAAAATGAGCTGAACATGGTGGTGCACACCTGTGGTTCCAGCTACTTGGAAGGCTGAGGCGAAAGGATCACCTGAGCCCAGCAGGTCGAGGCTGTGGTGACCGTGAGTGTGCCACTACCCTCCAACCTGGGCAACAGAGACTCCAACTGAAAAAAAAAAAAGTAGGAAGGAACTTTCTGTGGGATTTCTGCAAGTCCTGTCTCCTTTCTGAGCCAAAGTTTGCTTATCTCTACAGTACAGTGAAGGGACTGAACTAGATACATGAGTCTCAATCCTGTCTGCACATGAGAACCACCTGGGGATACTACGATCGTGGCTTCAAAGTAATCCAGGGGCAGATGGGGGGAAGCACCACAACATGACTGGCCATGAGCTGAAACTGTCTAAATGGGATGATAGGTAAATAGGGGGATAGGGTTATTCTGTTGGAATTAGACATTAATTAGATTTTTTTGAGTCAGAATCTCATTCCATTGCCCAGGCTGGAGTGCAATGGCACACTCACGGCCACCCCAGCATCGACCCACTGGGCTCCGGCGATCCTTCCACCTTAGTCTTCCAAGTAGGTAGAACTACAGGCACATGCTACCACACCCGGTTAATTTTTTATTTATTGTAGAGAAGAGGTCTCGCCAAGTTGCCCGGGCTGGTCTCGAACCCACGCGCTCAGGCAATCACCTTGCCTCAGCCTCCCAAAGTGCTGGGATTACAGGCTGAGCCACCAAACCCGACCTAATCAGATATTAGTTATTCAGAATTAAAAGTTAAAAGCAACGACAATTGCTAATGTTACCCTAAAACTAGCTATGCCTGGAACCCGTTAAAGTGGAATGTCTAGGGGCTGGGGCCCTGGCATTGGTGCTATAAAGGAGTCTCCTGGTGAGTCTAATATGCAGCCAGGACGGCGAACACTGGACTAAACACTCTCCATGGGCCCCACATTGCAGCTGAGCTGCTGAGCCACCCACACCTTCCACCAAACAGCAAGTCACATTCAGGTCCCGTCTGCTTTAACTTCCTATTGCTGTAGCTTCTCCCATCAGAGAGGAGGTAACAGGAGGGGGCAGGGCAAAGCTCTATTGGGCCTTAACCTGGTGTCCTCTAGTTGGTAGATACTGCCCTGAATGGTGGAATCATTCAAACAGGTAGAATGTCTCAAATAAGCTGCTCCCCAAGGCTTCCAGGGTCAAGTGTGACCACTCAGGGAAGACGATGGCTGCACCTCCAGGTGTATCAGGAGGCTCCAGACAGGATCAGTCCCTCTCACCCATACAGTGAGCCTTATTTTCTGTTTCCTTGTAGGCCTCCCACCTCTCTGAATACAACAAGTCACATTCACGTGGCATTGGGTTTAGCTTCCCTGCAGACACCGAATGTTCCAGGAGCATTTCCCAACATCTCTTTTCTCCCTTTTGACTTCAGAATCCAGGACCAGGAAGGAGTAAACAGGCTCAACTTGGACTTCCCCTCAGGATGTTCAGCTTCCTGGGGCCCCTGCAAAGGCTCCACCTGCTTTTCCCGCCTCTCACCCCAGAACTCCAACCACGGGCCCTCTCCCCCACTCCTACCACTCTATATCTTCTGATCCTACTGACTGGATTTTCCTTCTTCCCACACAAAGTTAACTCCAAACTCCTAGAAAACTCCCCTCTCAGGCCCCTTGTTCTTTATCAATGACAGATGAGCTCTGCAGGGTCGTGAGGACCCCTCCTTACTTGGGTCTTTCTGGAATGCAGGCACTTCTTAGTTTCTGTTTCCCCTTTTTCACATAGATGCTTGCTACTGCCTTTCTCCAGCTGAAGCTGGCTCTCCAGTTTGGCATTTGAGGACTTTTCTGCCTTACTTCCCATTATTTCCCTATTTAAAAAATTTTTTTTAAGATTCACATCTGTCTGAGGTATATAAAGGCAAGGAGAAGACAGTCCTAAATTAAAATAGAAATACTCTGCACAGTTCATATGTTGGGGCTGAGAGGAAAAGGGAAGAGGCTACAGAATCCACACCTGAACATGTACAAAAATCACTTCCACAGCAAGTCCCACCCCCAAGGATAACATAGCTCTGCCCAGTCCCCAGAGCTGGAGGGAACATTACAAGGACAGCACCATGGGAGCAGCCAGTGTCGCCTCCCCGCCCCCCAAAACTAAAACCTCTGCTTTGGTCTGTCTGGTCAGCATATGTTCCCCAAACATACCTGGGACCTTTCTGTCCCTAGGTCTCTGCTCATACTAATCCTCCTGCTCTGAATGGCATGCCCTTTGTTTACCTGCCATCCTCAGTATTTGTCAAGTCAAATAACAAAAATAATACAGTTAAAACTTCTTGAGCATTTGGCTGGCTTTTGAAAAAAAAGCTTCTTGAGCACTTACTGTGTCGGTGTTAAGCATCTTATTTATACACTTCATCTCAACAACCCCTCACAAAATGCTGAGTCACTTTTTAAAAAACTTTTTCTTTTGAAATAACATTAGACTTACAGAAACATTGCAAAAATAGTACCGAAAGTTCTGTGTTAACATCTTACACATAGTACAATGATCAATAAATACCAGGAAATTAACTTTGGCACCATACTGTTAACTACAGACCTCAACAAGTCTCTGATGTTTTCCTCATGATTAGCTTGAGGTTATGCCCTTTTGGCAAGAATACCACAGAAGTGATGCTGTGTCCTTGTCATTGCATTATACTAGTGGGTACATGATGTTAATTTGTCTTATCACAGGTCATGTTAGCCTTGATCACTGGTAGGTTTCTCCATAGTAAAATTACTTTTTTGCTTTTCATAATTGGTAAGCACCTTAAGAGAACTACTTTGAGACTACAAATAGCCTGTTTCTCCTCCAACTTCTGCTCACTAAGTTTAGACCCACAAGTGGATCTTGCCCGCATTTGTTATTACTGTAATGGTGGCCAGGGGTGATTTGCATCTCAAGAGGGTCCCTGTTTTCCCCACCTTATTGACAGGGTTGCCCAAGGTCCCAATGCTAACAAGCCACAGAATAAGAACTAGGGCACCAAAACACAGCCTCTGACCCCAGGCTCTTTATTCTCTTGGGGAGTGAACCATGTGCTGTCTCACGCCACCTTTTGTCGTCACTTGATTTTCCTGTGATCTTCTCTCCCAGACACACAGTTCCTGGAGGGCAGGGACTGTCTTCTATTTGATTTCCCCATACTGCTGGGGACAAGGTCACGTGTGTTAAGAGGAGGCAGAACCAAAAGAATGTCCAGCTTCTTTTCTTCCTCCCAGCCCACAAGGCCATGAGTAAAGTGGTGGGGAGGCCTGGCCACAGGCACACCCAAGTCTATGAACAGAGGAGAAATGTGGACAGGGTCTCCCCTGAGGGGCAGGAGGCTCAGGAGAGCAGACACCAGCAGGACAACTGGTGGCAGGTGGTAGAATAAAGTTCCAGAGAAAAGGTAGAGGGAAGAGGAGAGACCATCCAGTTCATTATTTTACAGGTGGAGGCCAAGACGACATTCTAGGGCTTTATTGATTATGATCAGACTCTCAAGTGCAAAGTAGGTTTTATTGAAAGGGATTCAGGGAAGGAGTTTACTGGAATTCATTGGCAGGAAATGTAGCCTGGAGGGACCTTTTCAGCTCAAGTGCTTCCCCTAATTACTAGCATCTCTATGCCTCCAATTTTACATGTATCCATAATTCAACACATATTTATTGAGTTCCTTCTATGGGGCAGCACTGTGCTAGCTACTGGGAATAAAACAGTGAGCAAAACCAGAGGCCCCATTGGCACTGTGGGGAGTGGTCGTTTTTCTTGACTTGCCTTCTCTGGACCTACAGGTGAAGTAGATAAGCTAGAATGTGAAGCTGAAGGGACAAACACACTAAATGACATCCTGCACAGGCCAGAGAGGATCAGTAACTTGCTCAAAATCACACAGAGCCAGAACTTGGGTCCTGCAATGCTGATTTCAGAGCTCTTCCTGTGCATAAATGCATCCCTCATTCGTCTTTGCTGACTTTTAGATGCAGGGGCAGAAGGCAGAATGAGCTGAGGCCCCTTTGGCAGCAGAAAGAGGTCATGGAGTATGGTTTGGGTGTCTATGGAGATGCACATGTGTGTTGGACTGGGCCAGGGCTGAGGCCAGGCAGCTGGGCCTATGGAAGGATGGAGAAGGGGATTGTTCACAAGGAGGCCTGAAAACAATGAGGAGTAGCCCCCAGGAGCTAGTTGTAGACTTCAATTTCCAATTCCGAGGTTCACTGTTCTTACAGCAACTATCAGCCTGCTGACCTGACTGCCAGGGCTAAATGCCCAGGACCTGGACTTTGGTCTCCACAATCAGAGGAAAGAGGACGGGAAAAACAGCAGCATTGAGTGGGGTGACTAGTACTGGATTGGCAGTGGTCCTGGGCTCTCGTCCCAGCTCGGCCATTATAGGCAGTGTCTTCAACTGTCAGGCTCCAGTTCACTCACTAGATGCAACATGAGGACGTGGGGCTACTTCAAGGATTTTCCATCTGAATTACCCTGACAGCTAGTGAGACGGTAAATCCCAGGCCCACCCCAGAGATCAGGTTCAGGGGATCTGGAATGAGGCTCAGGGACATGCCTTGCTAACAAATGCCCCAAGATGATTCCAGGCCATGCTCAGACCTGGGCCACACTTTGATCAAGAGTAGACTTGGTCATCTCTGGAGTCTCTTAAGCTTCCCTGCAAAAATCAGGTTCCTTGAGCCAAAGAAATGGGTGGCAATCATTTTCCAGGAAGTCATTTACCTATTAGTGTGGGATGGGCCAGCAGGAGAAGAAATTGGGCATTCTCCACTAACCAGGCAGGGGTAGGCAGGCAGGACACTGGCCTACAGGGAACCAGCAAACCAGCCCCTGCAGTGCAGATTGGGGACTGAACTGGAGGCAGCAGAGCCTGCAGATAAGGGCAAACCCATTGTCTGTTCGGGTCTCTGAGGCCCCACTCACCTGCTGCTTTCTTTCCAGGTCTAGCTTTGTTTACCTCCACCAGGCCAAAACTCACCTGTACATATTTGTACACCAGAGAGCAGAGTTCTGGGCCTGGGCCTGGGCCCTAAAAGCACGTTGTGTTTCCCCAAATTCTAGGAGATCAACAGTTTGAAGAGACCTCATAGGAGTCCACGAAACTAGCCAGAGGCCCCAGGTCTCTCTGTGGAAATCACACATTCTATGAATCTCAATTTGTCTCACTGCATATGAGCTTTCCATCTTCTGCCCATTTTCCACCAAAAGCCCTACCCTCCAAGGATTCCTTCCTCCATAAAGTTGTCTTATCTTCTCAGCCACAAGCACTTGCTTTTTTCTCTACAGTCTTGTTAGCTAGCCATTTTTATGCCCATCTCCTGCACTAGATGGAAGTAGGGACTCTCCCATCTTTGCTCTCTGAAGAGCCTGGCACAAAGCAGGTGTCCATCAACGTGAAAAGAACAATGAGGTCAGGTGCAGTAGATCACGCCTGTAATCCCAGTACTTGGGAGACTGAGATGGTCAGATTGGGGTTTGAGACCAGCCTAGACAACTTGGTGAGACCTTGTCACTACAATTTTTTTAAAAAGTAGCCAAGTATGGTGGTGCACACCTGTAGTTCCAGCTACTTGGAAGGCTGAGCCCAGCAGGCAGAGGCTGCGGTGGCCGTGAGCATGCCACTGCACTCCAGCCTGGGCAACAGAGTGAGACTCCAACTCAAAAAGAAATTTTTTTTTAAATAAATAAATAAAATTGGATGAAACCAAAGAAGATGTAAATGTGGTTTACTCTTCAGATGGGATGCCTAGGCCTGATAACTGGCTTCCAGCAGAGAGGACATAAGGGTGAAATCTTTAATTTAAACAAGGGAGGGAATGTGGGTAAGAGTAACCAATGACCCTGAGACATTTATGTCAAAAACATGGGAGAACAGTAGGAGAAAGAAAACTAGAAGCTCAGTGACTGAGAAAGAGGTGTTTTGCTCCGTGGCTCCCTAGGAAGCCACATCTCAACTACTAAATTACAGCAAAGGGAGGAATAAAATCCAATCTACTCATGGAGTCTCAATTTTGCCATCTGTAAAATGTATACAACAATCATTCCTACCCATAGGTTTGTTGTGAGGATTAGATAAGATCATGGCAGGGCTAGTAGATGCTTTCTCTGACACCAGAGTAAACAGTACCTTGGCCTGGTTAATTGTATGTGACTATCTACATTCTATTGTAGAAGACAGAGACACTATTCAGTCATTCTTCGTAGCAGGCATGGGCCCCATTCCCCTTTATTTTTAGGGTTTTGTTTGTTTGTTTTGTTTTATGAAATTACTTTATTACATTACTTTGTACATTATTTTACTTTTCTACATTACTTTTCTTGCTTAAGAAAAACCATTTTCTCAGAACCTGAGAAAAATCTAGTATTCAAAAATAATGACAAGCTGGGCACAGTGGTGCACAGCTGTGGTCTTAGCTACTTGAGAGGCTGAGGTGGGAGGATTGCCTGAGCTCAGGAATTCAAGGCCACAGTGAGCTATGATTGTGCCTGTGAGTAGTCACTACATCCCAGCCTGGGCGACACAGCAAGACCTCATCTCTATTTAAAAATACATAATTAGCCTGACTCGGTGGCTCAGCCTGTAATCCCAGCGCTTTGGGAGGCTGAGGTGAGTGGATTGCCTGAGCCCGTGGGTTCGAGACCCGCCTGGGCAACTTGGCGAGACCTCATCTCTACAATAAATCAAAAAAAACAAAAAAAAATTAGCCAGGCATGGTAGCGCGCGCCTGTAGTTCCAGCTGCTTGGAAGGCTGAGCGGAAGGATCGCCGGAGCCCAGCAGGTCGAGGCTGCGGTGGCAGGAGCGGCCACTGCTCTCCAGTCTGGGCGACAGAGACTCCAACTCAACAAAAAAAAAAACAACCATAATTAAATAAATTCATTTTTAAAATTATAGCAAAACAATATTTTAAAATAATATACAACAACATTTGGGATGATTGTGAACATTCTCTTTTCCCCTCAGAGTTGGAGCTTAGGCAGACTCCAAGAAAATTAAGCATGACAGTTTTTTTGGTAAACTACGTGAATGTGTAAGGCAGTGAGTGTGCAAAATAAGTTAGTCTGTGGGAATGAAACAAGTTAACCCTGGTTTCATTGCTTATTACAAAGTCCCTTGTTGTGACAACCTGGAAAATGACTGAATGAGAATGCTGATGCTCCATCAGTTGGTCAAGACACTTGGTGGGGAGAGTGGGAGCTCAGCATTTCTGAATGCTGGGAGACCATGACCCAGGCCAGCCTGAGGCGGAAGTCCTCAGTTTTGAGTGTCTTTGCCTTGAGCAAAGAAAGTTCCAAAGAAGCAGCTCCTTATACCAACTGATGCGGGTTTCAGTGACGTACAATAAGGGGCCCCTGAGGCTCCCACCAAGGACTGCCTCTTCGCAGCTGTAGCAACTGCCCCAGAAAGCTGGTGCCTGGACATCCCCAAGTCAAGGCAGAAGGCAGACACAGAGATATGCCGCCTGACATTCACAAAAACCACCACTGACTCCCGATATCGGCGGCATTCTTGCCTCTGTCACGTCTGATTGAAATCTCTCCCATGAAGAAGGGAAGCAATTCTCCAACTACCTTACAACGATTTTCAGTCAGAAATTCTATAAGCAAGGAAACGACACGACCCAAAAATTATACTCCCAGATATTTATCCAAGAGAAGTGAAAACATATGTCCATACGAAGTCATACACAAATGTTCATAGCGGCTTCATTCATAATAGATTGTGAATCTGCTTTAAAGGCTGAGGCCAAGTTTACTTCAAAACCAGAATTTAGTTTCTCCTCAAACTGTCTGCAGGGCTCTGTATTGGCAACGAGAAGGATTCTTTTGATTAGGGAGGACAAACATATCCAAGACAGCTTTGGACCAGCTGCCACACTCATAAATATCCAGGAACCACAAAGCACTGCCTGGCCCTGGGTTTGCTACAGAGATAGGCATGTTATCCCAGAGAAGCAAAAACCTCCCCAGAAGGTCCAACTTATTTTGGGTTTTCTACTGTAAACATTTTCTGGCCTTAGTATCAAAATCCAAGTGTTCTTGTGTGAATCATCAGTGCCAGGTTAATGAGGACAAGGAGTCCCTCTCAGCAGCATCACACATCACCTCTTGATCTTCACAATGTATTGAGACAGGTTGTGTTATGCCCATTTGGCAGATGGAGAAATCAGTCCCCACAGAGGTGAGGTAACTTTCCCAAAGCCATGTGGCTGGTGAATCTTGGGCTGGGATTGAACTCACATGGTCCAGCTCCTACAGTAACTGCACGCTCATAGGTGGGATAAGCTGTTGAGAATAATCTTGGAGCTGGACCGAAGGACAGTGTGAGGGGTCTCATCCCATGAGGGCATGCACTGTAGACTGCCAGTGCAAGTCAGCTGGGCTAGGCTGCATTCCCTGTCCTGTAGTGTGTGTTCCATCAGGAGCAGACCCACCTACATCCACACCCACGTCCATCAGCTGGCCCTGACACCCTCTTTACCAGCATTAGCTGAGTGATTCCTCACAACAGCCCTCTGCAAAACATACTGTTAGCCTCCCCATTCAATAGGCAGGAAAACAGAGGCTGAAGCACTTCCCCATCATTACAGTCCGGCCAGAAAGTGGCAAAGTCAGTTCTAACACCCAGGTCTTTTTCTGGCACCAGCTCTGGACTCGAATCTCTGACTTCTCTGAGTTCAGAGAAATAAGCCATGAAGGAAACGCTAATGCAAGAAATGAAGGCCTTAGCTCCTTTGCAGTAGAGCTGCCATTTCTGGGGTTTATGGCAAAGCAGTGATGGGGAAGCTGAGGCTGCAGGAAGCAACGGCTCAGGTCAGGCCACAAACAAGTGAGAGAGCAGCTAGCTAAACTGAGGCCTTAATCACTGGCTGCGACCAGAGCTCGGTAGCAAAAGCCTGCTGCAGCCCTACGGGTGCAGACAGCCAAGAAATTCCCACCCCCCTAGCTCATCCCGGCAGCTCATCCCCTCCCCCACCTTCTGGAGCTGGAACCCCGGGGACTTCCGAACCAGACAGGCTTCGGCCAAGAATCTGAGATGCTCGGTGGGAAACTCATTCCAAATCTAATAGTTCATTGCTATCAGGAAGTCCTTCTCGGAGCTTTCAGTGCACAGAGAGACGGATGTCTCCGACCTTCGAGCCGCTGTTCTTCACCGCCTGACCAAGGCCAGGCACACACACTCTCCCTCGTCCGGCATTGCTGGGCGGAGGCCAACCTTTCCTCCAGGCCCGGGGCAGGAGGAAGCCCTCCTCGCTCCAGCCCTGCACCAGTCCTCCCCAACTGCCACGCCCAAAGGCAGTTTCTGCTTTCTGTGGGGCTAGAGCGAAGCGGGCCAGGGTGAGAAGCGCAAAAACACAAACGGCCGCGTGGCTCAAAAGCGAAGCAGTAGCATGCACGACCCGAGGTGGCTGGAGGAAACGCCCGGGATCGCGGAGTCCCATCCCTCCGCCCGCGGCAGCCTGGCGACCCTTTGCGCGGGGGATGCTGACCCCTGCTGGTCGCGCGCGAGATCGCAGCGTGGCTGTCGCCTCTCGGGACCGCGGAGACTTTGACCGTGATCGGGAAGTGCTGCTTGGGGAAGGGGCTGAGCACTCCGTGCAGCAACGGCCCCCAGATCCCGCAGTGGAGGGGAAGTGGGAGGCCTGGAGGGGAGGTGGGAGAAAGCAAGGACCGGGAGGGCCTGGGCGTGTGAGACTGAATTCTAGTCCTTCCCTCTCCACCACCTCGGAAACAGCCCTGGCCGCCTCAGCACCTCCCTGTACACAAAACCTGTCAATTCCTTATATTTTCTAGCAAGGAGATGAGTAAGAAAAAGATCAAAAGTCTGTAGCAGAATGGCTCTAGGACCCCTCCAGGGCCTACCTGAGCTTCCGAAAGACTTTCCTCAGTCATCTTTCTCAGGACCAGCCACCCCCAAACCATGAGCTCAGGAAGCTGTTCATTGAACAGGCTGAATAATGATAGCACCCTAAGATATCCAGATTCAAACCCCTGGAACCTGTAAATGTTACCTTATATGGCAAAAAGGACTTTGCATGTGTGATTAAGTTAAAGATCTTGAGATGGGAGAGTATCCTGGATTATTCAGGTGCCTTAGATGTAAGCACAAGTGTCCTCATAAAAGGGAAACAGAGGGAGACTTTACTACAGAACAGAAACAAAGCCATGTTACAAAGAAAGCAGAGAGAGAAAGAGAGAGAGAGAGAGACTGAGATTTGAAGATACTGTGCTGCTGGCTTAGAAGATTGGTAAGGGGCCAAAGAATGCAAAGAATGCAGCTTTGGAAGCAAGAAAGGACAAGGAAATGGATTCCCCTCGTGAGCCCCTGAAGGCTCTGCTGACACCTTGATCTTGGCCCAGTGAAACTCATTTCAGACATTTGATCTGCAGAACTCTTAAGAGAATGCATACGTGCGGTTTTAAGACTTCAAGCTCGTGGGAATTTGTTACAGCAGCCATAGGACACTAATACATGGCACGTGACTCTCAAGCTCTTGTGCTCAACCCTTCGGGTCCAGCAGTTAGTGAACAGTGCAGGCCCAGGGAAGTTAACAATCTCCCTCTCTTTGGATTTCAAAAAGTAACAGCCAAATAGACGTTACACCAAAGAAGATATATTAATGACCAATAAGAACATGAAGAGGCGCACAAGATCATTGGCATGAGGAAAATGCAAACTAAAACCACAATGGGATACCACTTCATACCCACTAGGATAGCTATAATAAAAGAGACAGGACAGGGGCAGCGGCTCACACCTATAATCCTAGCACTTTGGGAGGCCAAGGTGAGAGGATTGCCTGAGCCCACAGGTTCAAGACCAGCCTGGGCAACTTGGGGAGACCTCATCTCTACAATAAATCAAGAAAAATTAGCCGGGCGTGATAGCGCATGCCTGTAGTTCCAGCTACTTGGAAGACTGAGGCAGGAGGATCATCCTAGCCTAGTAGGTCGAGGCTGCAGCGGCCGTGAGCGTGCCACTGCACTCAGCCTGGGTAACAGAGTTAGACTCCAATTCAAAAATAAACAAATAAATAAGACAATAAGAAGCATTGGCAAAGATGTGGCGAAACTGTAATCCTCAAAAATTGTTGGTAGAGTTATAACATAGTGCAACCACTTTGGAAAATAGTTTGGTAGTTTCTTAAAAAGCTAAACATAAATTACCACATAACCCAGTAATTCCACTTTCAAGAATCTATCCAAGAGAAACACATATATCCGAAGACATTTACATGAATGTTCATAGCTGCATTATTCCTGGTAACCCAAACCTGGAAATAAATGTTCATCAACAGTGAATGAAAATGTGGTATATACAATGGAATTATTTTTCAGCAATAAATTATTATCCAGCAATAAAAAGGAACATAGTACTGTTATGCTAAAACATGAATGAGTCTCAAAAACATTATGCCAAGTGAAAGGAGTCAGACGCAAAAGACCACATGAAATGTCAAGAGCAAATCCATAGAAACAGAAAGATTCATAGTTGCCTTGGACTGGGGGTAGGACAGGGAATGGCTACAAATAGTAGGGATCTCTTTGGGGATGGTGATAGCATCTTGAGGTTGGATTGTGGTGATGGTTGCACACCTCACTTAAAACAAAAGAATTATATGGTATATAAAGTATACCTCAATAAGGCTGGTTTGTGAGGGTTGTTTTAATAAAGGCACAATCTATGTATAGTTTAATGAAGCCTCAAACCTCCCAGTAGTATTTGCATTTTTTTGAGTCGAGTCTCACTGTCACTCAGGCTGGAGTGCAGTGACCTGCTGAACTCAGATGATCCTTCCACCTCAGACTTCCAAGTAGCTGGAATTACAGGTGTGCACCACTATGACTGGCTAATTTTTTTTATTTATTGTAGAGATGAGGTTTCCTCAAGTTCCCCAGGCTGGTCTCAAACTCCTGGGCGCAGGCAATCCTCTTGCCTCCATCTCCCAAAGTGCTGGGATTACAGGCGTGAGCCACCGCGCCTAGTGTTGCATTTTTTTGAGTGGGGTCTCCCTGGGCTCAAGTGAGCTTCCCACCTAACCTCCCAAGTAGATAGGACTACAGGTGTGCACCACCACACCCTCTCAAAGTACTGGGATTACAGGCATGAGCCACCTCATTCAGCTAGTATTTGCATTTTAAGAGGCGCTTTTAAAGATCTAGAAACCTACAGTATGGCAGAAGGCCTGGTGACAGACCAGGTCTGGGGACCACAGCCCAGCACTTCCTTGAATCACCTGGGTAGGCAGCTCTACCACCAGGTACCCCAGCTATACTGTGCCTTCTTTTACATTCTGGGGACACATGGGAACTTGGGAACCATTCACCTCCCCACGTGGCCAGGGCCCTGTGTAGAAGAAGTATATACCTCATGCTGCTACAATTCATGCAACAGCACCCTGTGCCGATGCCTTTGCTTTCCAAGAGACAGGCTTGGAATCTGCTCCATCCCACCCCTCACAACTGGAGTGTAGGAGACACTATGTATTCTCCTCCTTTCTCTCAGGAAGGTTCTGCACCCCAAACCACCCAGGTGTTCCCCAGTTCCAGCCTGTCTACTGGGCGGCGCTTGGGAGAGGTTAGGATGAGGAAAGTGGGCCAGGAAGCTGCTGGAGCAAAGTGAGAGCTGCCAGTTCTATTTAGCCCTGCATCTCCGAAGGTCCTGAGGCCAGCTTGGATGCATCCCTCATCCTAAAGCTTTACTTCAAATGAAAGTTTCTTCTATAGAACAGGCCCATGCCTGGCACTGAGATAGAGTTATCCTGCTTCCAGAAACTGGGGACCCAGTCTGCCTGCATCTAAGTTTTTCTTCTCAATCTACTTTACAAATTCCTTACATGTAATGTAAGAAAATCCTTGAACAATCATCATAATACTATAAGAGAGGGATTGGCAGTAGTGGGAAACTGCAGGGTGGGGGGTGGGATTGGCAGTTGAGGGAAACTGCCAGGGGAGGGAGGGGCACACCCCATCAACAAGGATAACTACATAATGAACATTTGTATACCTGACCCTGAATTGTACCCCACATCTTTAAAATAAAATAAAAAAAAGAAAGAAATTCCTTACCTCCATGGAAGTACCTATTCCCTAATCGTGTGTTAATTCCCCCACCCATTTAGCTTGGTCTAGTAAAAGCAAGCGTATCATGGGTGGGAACCATATTTAAGACCTCTCACCCCCTCTCCAATAGTTTTCCCTTCAATACCAAGTGCAGGCATAGAGCAGAAGAATGGGAATAGTCCCACTTTTAAAAGTTAAAGAGCCAATCATTAGAGATAGATTTTAAAAAGAGTCATGGTTTGTTTTTGTTTTTTTTCTCTTTTACATACAAAGGACTTCTTTTATTTAGGGTCAAGCTGTAGGGTTCTAGTAGCAGTCTGTCATAGACAGTGGTCAGAACGGGACAGAATTTCTCCATATACAAAAATTTGTGATTCAATAAAATACAACTGAGGATGATGGAAAAAGAATTCAAGAATAAGAGTTTCTCACCCCCTACACAGCCTAAAAGGGCACGTTTTCAAATGCATGTTAACAGTTTCTTGCCTGGCCATCACTAAACTTATTCATTCGACTTTGCAAGTTGGTGCCATGTGGTCTCTGCTCCCCTGGGCACCTCCTGCTGGTTGTGTCTGGGTCACCAGAGGTTTACCTCAACCCATTGTTGGGTTTAGAGGTTGAGTCTTGACGGAGCAGCCAAAGCTTGCAGCTCTTCTCCCAGGGAGAGTCAGGAACCACAGCACAGTTCGAATCATGGAGAACAGGAATAGCAAACAGGATCCGGGCCAAGCTTTTTCTTCCTAAGATCCCTTGACAGCACAATGAGTTTATTACCTCCAAAGGAGACAAGGTGGACCTCTCCCCTTCTCTTTAGCCTGGCATCAGGGAGGCAGCAGCTCTCGTCAGAGTCTCTAGTTGCCCCACCCACACCTGCAGTTCCCAGCTTTGATGAACCTTCTTGCCCTGAGCACCGCCTGGAACTTTGACATGTAGCTTAGGTTGGCAGAGGTTGAAGGAAGGAGTTTGCAGAAGTTCCTCAGGTCAAAAGCAGATGCTGTAAGCAGGTGCGCCTGTGATGCCCTATTCTGACATGGAGAATTTGTCTTCTTAACATAGTTTGTAGTCGTGAACCATACAAAGCCAGTAACCACCATGAGCAAGATGGCAGTAAGCACAGCAACTCCAACCAGCAGGTCCAGGTAGTTAAAGGATAATCCAACTCCTGAATACAAAGGAGAGGTTTTTTAAAAAGAGAACCAAATGATAAGCTTATAGTCCCCTACCCAATGAGTTCTCAGAAGCACCTTCGGAGATTTACCCTTGTACCCATTGCTAGCATATCATCAGGCACATCCAAGGTACTTATTTGGGGAGAGGATAAACAAATGAACTCACTGCTAACATTTATCAAAAGTCAAAGCCAGATGTGGAACAAAATGAACATGGTAATGAACAAACTTGTCACCAACTGTGCCGTGTAGCTCCCTCAAGAACTCTACACATACATGTAGTTAACTCTGGAAAATGTCCACCATCCCTTTGTGATGCAGAATCTAAATTGCCTAAGAGCTAATTACTAAAAATTTTCCATTTTATGCATATTAAAAATTGTATATCTTCAAAAAGAATCTGTAGACACAATATACCCAAGAGAAACACAAAGGTCAGTTGTATTCCGGGATTATCCTATCATCAGGTAGCTTACTATAGATGCAAAGAACTAGAACCAGTTTGCATACCATCTAGAAACTATCTTTAGAGCAAAATCCACAGATGCCAGATTTTCTTCAAGATGGCTGCTTTATGGACCATGTTTCAACTTAACTCTTGTCATTGACTTTTCTGGACACTTAGGAGGGCAGGAGAAGAGAAAAAAATATAAATTGTCCATTACAAGCAGGCTTCTAGTCATAAGAAATTCAATTTATAGGCTAGGTGCAGTGGCTTACACCTTTGGAAGGCCGAGATGGGAGGACTGCTTGAGCCCAGGAATTTGAGACCAGCCTGGGTAACATAGCAAGACCCCCATCTTTATAAAAAGAAAAAAAAAGAATTTCAGTTTATATATTGAGCCTCCATTTTATGCCAAACTCAATCTTCTCTTGAAAAACAGAACTAAGAAAAAAAACCCTCAAAGAACTTGCAAAAAGCATTTCAAGATTACCCAACTGCCCTTAGAGTCCAATGGGAAAAGATCGTGATAAATGGCATCTTTCCTAGAATTTCAGCATCTAACATTGAAAGATCTAAACAAAGCCTTTGACATCTAGTCCAGTCCTTTGTTTCACAGGGATATGCAAGACCTGAGCACCAAGGTCACACAGCAAGTTAGCAAGATGGGAAATAAAAATCATGTCTATTGATCTGCCTTTGGCAGCCCAGGCAGTTTACATTATTTCAGAGGTGACTGTACCAAATGAATTACCATCACCAGCAGTGAGTCCTTAAAAAGGCTAAGGGCATCAGCTAATTCATTACCAACTGCTCTACACTGGACCCTCTCAGAAGGAGCTCACATCGATTTTTTCCATGAGTCCCTGCCCAATATAGTCTTTGATAAGAAGAAAAAAAGCAGGGTCACGAAGGAGCCTTGGGGAAACAACTGGAGGCTCAGGTTAATTCCTACTCACATCTACTTTGATCAGAGTCAGGAATAGTGTCCTGTGGAAGTATTCCAAAGTTAAAGTTGGCAAAAGAAAAACCAATATGATGAATGTTCTCATGGTAAATGATTTTATGTGTTCCAAGTTCCAGAACAGTTCCTGGGCTTTGTTTGTATCCTTCAGAAAATGTTTTCTATGATGCTTCTAGCCAAAGGCATCAGAATAAGAACTCAACCCTGACCTGCTCAGGGTACAGGTCTTATAGGAGATCCCATTTGCTCATAAGCAGACCAGATCTGGCCAACTGATACCTGGGTGAGGAGCATGCACACACAGCATGCCAGGCTGTGTGGGGGTGTCCTCTTCATATTCCTCTTGGCAGCAACATGAGTAAGAGCCAACTCTGTTGACACATTATGCTCCATCACCACAGAGCTCTGCACCAATCTCACATCTAAAAAGAGAAGAAAGAGACTGTTCTGGTCAGTCTCACTGTCTAGCCCCTTCTACCACACTATCTTCCAGGCTATTCCAATGGCTCGTCTACTGCCCTTCCCCTTTCTTGCTGGCCTCCATGTTGTTCCTTGAACACACCAGGCACAACCCTGCCTCAAAGCCTCAGCAACATCTGGAAGTCTCTTCCCCATGATGGCTACATGGCTCTCCCCCAACATGTCTTCTCAACGAGGCCTTCCCTCAACATCTTTTAAAGACTGTATATACATACATACACATACTCTCTCTCCCTCTCTCTCTCTCTCTCTCTCTTTCGCTCTCTCTCTCTCTTTCTCTCTCTATTTATTACCTTTCTCTGATTATTCTTCATAGTATGTGTCAACTAATCTACTCTGTAGGTTTTTTTTTCAAGTTGGCGTCTCACTCCATCACCCAGGCTGGAGTGCAGTGGCACGCTCACAGCGTTGACCTGCTGGGCTCCGGCGATCCTCCTGCCTCAGCCTTCCAAGTAGCCGGAACTATAGGCGCATGCTACCACACCTAGCTAATTTTTTAATTATTGTAGAGAGAAGGTTTCACCAAGTTGCCCGGGCTGGTCTCGAACCCGTGGGCTCAGGCAATCCGCTCGCCTCGGCATCCCAAAGTGCTGGGATTACAGACTGAGCCACCGAGCCCAGCCTACTCTGTAGTTTATCTTATCTATCTCCCAACTAGACTGTGAAGTATACAAGGGAAGAGATTTGTCTTTTAGGTTTGCTATTGAATCCCTTCTACACACTGGGGAGGCTGCCTTCAGATTGAGAATACTAGGGAATGTTGCCCAAAAGACCTCATGAACATCAGCAAGAGGTAGATGACTATTGCTTATCTCTGCTAGAACTGTCTTTTTTGAACAAAGACTGTCTTCAAGAACAAAAGTTAAAGGCAACTAATTTCAGAAAGAACTGCAGAGTTGACACTTAGTCATCAATCGCTCACGTCAGATCTTCCTGATAAAAAGTAAAGAAACTTCTATTCCCACTTTTGGCTCTATTTGACTACTTTTAGCATCTGTTGCAGATCTTCTTTCTAGTTACGAAAGAAAAAGAAAGACCCACAATGCCACAACCCACACACTCCAGTGTATACTACACTCCATTTTTCAGCGAATTCATAGTTGTATACTACATAACTACCTAACTGTAGTTATATCAGAGGCATATAGATTCGTATCATTTTTAAAGATTTACATTGTACAGTCTTTTAACAGGTACAAAGGAGTCAAACAAATAGATGATACTCTAATTTATTTGATCTTGTTAATGACTCATATTTCTAATGTCTATTATCATCATTCTGTGATAGATATATTGGTGTGAATTTTCCAAGTTATATATTTCTGGAATTTCTAAAAGTAAGATATTGGGATCTGAGAACCATTTGTTTTTGGCTCTTGATATGTCTGTTGCCCTGTTTTTAAAATGTGTATGACAATACATAGCCCTATAAGCAATACTTTATAATAAGTACTAATATATTATAGTTCATACTACATGCTATGCACTGTTTGAAACTCTTCATATTAATTCACTTAATCTTTACAACAACCTTCCCCAAAACAGGTCAACCACCAACTCAGATCTGGCAATAATGCAGGTGGTAATGGCGGTGGTAACAGTAGTAGGCCGGGTGCAATGGCTCAAGCCTGTAATCCCAGCACTTTGGGAAGCCGAGGTGAGGGAATTGACTGAGCCCACAGGTTCAAGAACAACCTGGGCAACTTGGTGAGACCTCATCTCTACAATAAATCAAAAAATTAGCTGGGCGTGGTAGTGAGCACCTGTAGTTCCAGCTACTTGGAAGGCTGAGGTGGAAGGATCACCTGAGCCCAGAGGGTCGATGCTGGGGTGGCCGTGAGCATGCCACTGTACTCCAGCCTGGGCGACAGAGTGAAACGCCAACTCAAAATTAAAAAAAAAAAAAACAGTAATAGTAATAGAATTTCTAGTCAGTTAGGTCTCAGTGAATTGGAAACTTTTAGAACTAGAACCTTATTAAACTTCCATGTGGACTTTATAAAGCTAAGAGAACAAATTCAGAATGGGAATCTTGTCCAAAATTTTGTCATCTAAGACAACAATCGAATCACCTAAATCCTGATCTGACGCCTCCATCCCAAGTCCCATTGTCCCTCAGTTGTGTTCCTGGATCCCAGCACAAGGAAGAGCAGTATATCAAAGTGTAGAAAACAGTTTCCCACCTGGAGAGATCCAAAATCAGGAATGTATGGGTGTGTGCTTGTGTGTATGTGTGTACACAAGCCTGTGCATGGGCAGAGAATGAGCTACCTATCCACGACTGCTGACCTTGGCATTAGAGCAAGAAGAGTCCAACAGCACACAGCCACTTAATCCAGTCCTTATCTTACCTTCTGCTTAATTTCTCCTACCACAGACTTTGACGCTTTGAAAAAGTCACTGCTCAAAGACTACTCAGGGTGCTCTGACTTCACCGTCACTTTAACTAAGATACCTGCAGAAGACAGGGAGGAAAAGGCTTATCAATAAAGCATTCCAACAGTACTTCTATCTCACAAGCCCCTTTGGGGTTTTTACCCTCAAAGTGACTTAGAGCATGATCTCATTGCTTGCACTTATGCCTACATTTATATTAGATTTGGGCGTGGATTCTGAGACAATGGTCCCTGGTTAATGTCGCTTTTCGGAGCAAGACTGATAAATGCAAAATCTTAGCTACAACACACCAAAACTGTACTGAGAAATGATACAAATCTGTATGCCTATGTCATAACTACAGTTAGGTATTTAATTGGGCAACTTGGTGAGTTGTATACAATTATGAACTTGTTGAAAAATGGAGTACACAGCTTGAAATCTGGATCAGAAAAGCTGATTTTGTCGATTTGCTGACACGACTAGTCAAAGACCATACTTCATGACCTGAGCATATTACCATCGGCTTAAAAGATGGGCTTAGACCATATAGGTCTCTCTTAACGGATTAACAGATTGGAAATACACCTAGTATTTTCCAATTATAAAATCTTACCTCCTGGATAATGCTGAAATGCTAGAACAGAACCATTTCCAGGAAATGAGGGAAATATCATTACATCTACACAGGGTGCCAGGAGAAAGGGAAAGAGGAATTTGCTTTCCTATTTATACAAATCAAATTCAAATTCCTATAATAGTTCAATTTTAGTTCAGACATGGTTAATAATTTTAATAGTAAACATATAAAGCTTATTTAGCTCACATTCATGGGCAAGGTACTGAGGTGCAATATGCTATCTAGACCTAAGTTGGTTAAGCCTCACAACTCTATGAGATACTGTCACTTCCATTTTACAAAGATTAAAACAGAGAAGTTAAATTGTCTAGCATGGTGGCTCATGCCTATAATCCCAGCACTTTGGGAGGCTGAGGCAGGAGGATTGCTTGAGCCTAGGAGTTTGAGACAGAGAGGTTCAATTATTTGCTCAAAGTCACACAGCCAGAAAGATGCAGAGCCAGTGTCTGAATCCAGGCTCTCTGGCTCCAGACTCTACATTAACCACAATACCTTGTAAGACTTCAGTGCCTGGTTTCCTTCATTCTCAGTCTCAGTTACTTCACCTGCAAAATGGAGATCCTGCCACCAATTCCAAGATTCTTGAGAGATCTACAGTGGATCATTTGTGGACAGCCGTGTCGTTATATAGTGGGGTCTCAACTGGCATTCATTATTTCCCCCATGAGGAAAGGTTTATTTTCATTTCTGAGAAAAAACTGAATCAGAGACACAGCATGACGGAATTGGAAGGGACCTGAGGAGCCACCCCTCTTCCTCTCTGTGTTTGGGAGGGTCAAATCCCTTTTCCAACTTTCTTTGATTGCTTAGAGTAATGAGTACGCCACTTACAATGCAATCCAATTCATCTCACGACAGGGAGGTAAGTTCCTCACCAGTAAAGGAAAAACTTCTGACAGCTCTTAAAATACTCATAACAGTTACCGAGTTACTGCTTTCAATAACCAAGACTGTCAGCTCCCCAGGGAACCCTTCTTGGGTTCCAGTTTGACAAAGCTTCCTTCAAAGTTTGATACTCAGAAGAGAGTTATATCAGGTAGGATATGACTACAGCAAAATAAAGGTGTACTAACCCCTCCTTTGATTTAAATCTTCTACTTTTATTAATGCAACCCAAGTTTTTGTTCGCCAAGTAGTGCGGAAATTGCCATGCCTGTGATGCCAGACACAGCTGGCATCACAGCTCCTAAACCCAATTACCATCCATCCACTAAAGCTGCCTCTGATACTGTGACTAAAGACAGGCTTTTGAGAAAACAAACACAGTGATAGGTCTGTAGGCTTAATCAGGAGAACAAGGCAATGAAACCATGTTTTTGTGGTCTTCAAGCCCACTAAATGATTAAAACAATCTGACGTTAAAAAAAAAATCTGAGCTTCAGTTTGAACTGAAGCCCCTGTCACTGACTCTGAGGCTATTCCAATATTCAATATTTCCATCTTTTTCCCCTACAGACATAAGAGAGCTGTGCTTCCTGACTCTCTTGTGTAAGGGCATGGCTGTAGGATTACTTCCAACCAGTGAATGCCATTTCTGATCAGAGCACTTAACTGCCAGTGCAAAGACCCTCCAGAGTGCTTCCTCTCAGGCCAGGGAACCAATAGCCGTCAGGCTGGTGTCTGGGGGACTGCAGATGAGCAGAGCTCAGCTGTCATATGCAGGGACTGTGGCCTGAGAGAGGAGTCTATCTTTTGTTTTTAGGCCACTGAGATCCTGGTGGCTCTTGTTACCGTGGTTTACCTTGGTGTATTCTGATTGACACAACTCCTAAAAGGGATGGGAGTCTCCTCTCCATCCTTCCACAGTACCTAGCATCTCCTAAGAACTGACACCCACTGACCCTTTTTCTCCCCTATTTTTTCTGATTGGGCTTAAGATCTTTGTTTGAAACGAAAATACTTAGAAATACAGAAGCCCAACTGTTAACTAATGAACCAGCAAGAAGACCTCCCCCACTCATAAGCTCTTGGACACTGTGTTTCTAGCAGCGGTAGTAAGAGCTGGAGCTATTCTCATCTTTACCAGCTGCTGCCCTCCAACTTCAGAGAGGGGAAGGGGCCGCCTCATGTGTGAGCTAGTGAACTCTGAGCTGGAAAGGGTGATTAAAGAAGGGAGGGAGAAAGACACAGTCAAGAACAAAGGAAGCTTCAGAGCAGCCCCACCCTTAGATTCACATTCCCCCCCAGGACGGCCTTCTGCTCGGTGGAGCTGGTTGGTTCATTCCAGCCTGCTGGGACACAGCCAACCCAGCAAATGAGAAATTCCCAGCAGAAGCACCTCTGGCTAAGGAAGTGCAGTCACTGCTCTCATACAAATCATAGACCGAAACAAATAGTGGGGACTTATTTTAAAAGTTACTGGCTGGGTGTGGTGGCTCATGCCTGTAATCCCAGTACTTTGGGAAGCTGAGTCTGAGGCGAGAGGATTGCTTGAGCCCAGGAATTTGAGACTAGCCTGTGCAACACAGTGAGACCCTGTCTCTACAAACAAAAAAAAATTTTTTTTTTTTAATTAGCCAGGTATAAGACCGAGTATGATGGTTCATGCCCATAATCTCAGCACCTTTGGGAGAACAAGGTGGGAGGACTTCTTGAGCCCAGGCATTTGAGACCAGCTCAGGCAACATGGCAAGACCTCGTGTCTACAAAAAAATCATTAAGTAGCCAGGCGTGGTGGTGCACACCTGTAGTCCCAGCTACTCAGGAGGCTGAGGCAAAAGGATCGTTTGAGCCCAGGATATTGAGGCAGCAGTGAGCCATGATCATGCCACTTGCACTATAGCCTGGATAACAGAGCCAGACCCAACTAAAAAAAAAAAAAATTAGTCTGATGTAGTCACATACGCCTATAGTCCCAGCTACTCAGAAGTAGCCCAGGAGGTCGAGGCTGCAGAGCCATGATCATATCACTGCACTCCACAGAGCAAGACCCCATCTCAGATAAATTTTTAAAAAGTAAATAAATAAACAGTTTTTAAAAAGTTACCAAATTGCTGCAGTTTTGTTTCTTGCTCTGTGAGGCACAGGAAAATGACTCCCTGCAGAGTGCCCAGTAGATACAGTGTCTGGGGCTTGCCACGCTTCTTTTTCATCTGTGAGATGGTCACTTCAATGGAAGAACTCCCGTCTCTCCCCTACACTCAGGAAAGCCCAGTGCACACAACATTCACTTATCCGAAGTATACTTGGAGTCCTGGGTTCCCACTAGCCCCTTAATCCATCAACTTCAGAACATGGGCAATAGGGGAGAAGTTTAACTTAAGCCTCATAGGATTCTAAAACCTAGTATTTTGGCAGAGTGGGGTGTGGGGAGTCAAAAGAGAGGGAGAAAACTACCCATTTTCCTGTGTGGCATTTGGGAGGGAATATCCGGTACTCCTTACCCTGCTGGATCTCCACAGATGCAATAGAGACACAAAGCATCGAGAACTGAGAAAACACCCCAGAGCACTCTATAAGACCTTTCCACTCACCCAAAGCCCTCTCACCAGGATTCCGTAAATTTCATAAGCAATTATTCAGTTCAGTTTACCTGTATTTCCTAAAGCTCCTAAAAGGAAGATATGCCAAGGAGAAGTAACATTTGTTCAACAGCTTTATGCTACGTGCCAGGTAACTTGCTGGATCCTGGGGACACACCAAGGCAAGGGCAGATGACAAGGTCCTCATGACACTTAGCATTCCTGCGTGAGAGACAGACAGTAAACTAGAAAGCCACTGACAGCAGTAGGTGCTCTGAAAGAATTAAACAGGGTGATGTGACAGTAACTGTTGATGGCATCCAAGCAGAGGCCTGAAGGATAAAAAGGATCTGGACTAGTAAGAGCCACTAACAGAAGTGGGATTATCTAGGAAGCTAGACTTGGTGAGGGTCACAGGACAGGTAGGTTTCAATGAAGCAAAGGCAAGGACAAACGTCAGGCCTAGTTCTCTTAGGCCTTCCTCAACGCAAGACAGCACTGAAACAACCCAACAACTTAGGGTATCACTACTCAGGTAACCCTTCCATATTCACGCTCAACAGAACTGCAGCCCCTTGTTGCCAGTCCTTCCCACTGGTCACTATCCATACCTGGGGTTGAAAAAAGAAGTCCATCAGCCGGGCTCGGTGGCTCAGCCTGTAATCCCGCGCCTTGGGAGGCTGAGGTGAGTGGATTGCCTGGGCCCACGGGTTCGAGATCCACCTGGGCAACTTGGCGAGACCTCATCTCTACGATAAATCAAAAAATTGGCCGGGTGTGGTAGCGCGCACCTGTAGTTCCAGCTACTTGGAAGGCTGAGGCGGAAGGATCGCCGGAGCCCAGCAGGTCGAGGCTGCGGCGGCCGGGAGTGGCCACTGCACACCAGTCTGGGCGACAGAGTGAGACTCCAACTCAAAAAAAAATAAAAATAAAAAAAAAATAGCTGAATTTCTGAAAATGAAAGAAGCATTTA